>JALRMF010000311.1:0-61168 GCA_026120015.1 Dendrostoma leiphaemia | reverse complement strand
TATATTATTATTATTCCAAACTCTTCTTAGGTCTCAATTATTAATAATATCTTAATAACGCATAATTACTAACATAAGAGTAATTTCTGCTAGGTACTAATATATAATAATTAGTCGTTTAAAAAAAGTTTTTTTTATTTTTTAAGTCCTTTTAGATACTTTTAAAAAGTTTAAAAATAAAGTAAATAAATAAGTAAATTAGCTAGGTAATGCTAATGTTTAATATAGTATAATATCTCGACCTTTAGCGACTATCTAATATAAAGTAAGTTTATAATAATAATAAGAGTTTTTAGGGAAATCTCTAATAATTAATAGTAATATATTATTGTTAATAGTTAACAGCGTATAGTTCCAGCTGTAAACCTTTTTCTTTCTAACTTTTAACTGCAAATTAAGCGGCGCACATAAGACAAAAGACTCAAACCTTTGGTTCTCTATATAAACTGCTAAGATAATTATAATTAACAAGCAAAGTAGTCACTGTAATCCACAATAATTCACAATAAACAAGCATATTAAGCATTGGTTTAATAATAGTGTCTAGTCTACGTTAGTGTTATACTCATCGTACTAATGAGTAGGCTTAAATAGCGTAGCCTACGGCCCATCGCGGTTTCCCTGCACTCACCCTCGAGTCACTGCACTCATCCGGGATAGTTCACGGAGACGTGAAGCAGGACAACATACTCGTGTTTGACAATCTCGACCCATCGGAAGGCGAGTTTCACCCACAAGTGGCCAAGCTGGCAGACTTTGGTTGTGTGATCTTTGCAGATGACCTGAAGCGGAAAGGCGGCGCCAACTACCTGGGGACCGAAAAGTACAATGCGCCGGACATTCGTGGCATTGGACGACAGTTCGAAGACAAGATGCCAATTTTCGATTTGTTCAAAGCAGCAGACTGTTACTCATTCGGTCTTCTACTCTGGGAAGTAGCTAGGGGTGGCGAGGTCTTCACCGAAGGAGCCTCTTTTATGAACTCGGCGGAATGGTACGACGACTGGAACGGCAGTGCCCGGAAGGACGATGAAAGCATCCAAGAGTATCTTGATCGGCTCGCGCATCTAAAGCAAGACACCATGTTGCATGCCGCGGCGCTCTATTACAGATGGTGCAGGAATATGGTCGTCGATCGAAGTGGTCTTCAAAACAACGTGCTACCAGACTTGGAAAGGCAGTATCTACAAGTCGTGGAGGTTTTCTCGACCACATCGGACATTTGCTTGAAGGATGACCCTTCCCAGCGTGGCAGCACATCCGATATAGTCGCGAGCCTGTCTCACGGAACAAGGCAAGAGACTCAATGAAACTGCGGAGATCCGCGCCCCCCCCCCCCCAACAACCTTTTTTTTCTTCCCTCTGGAACCTGGGCTCAACTCCTTGACAGCAAGGATAGAGTTGCGCAGTCATATTCGAGGTCGAGGTCGATTCCTTTTGAGTGGAAACACGCCTCGCTTCGAACAGCCTCGTACGACGAACATCGGGGAGCTGATTTCTTCACAAAGATTTCCACTGTCGGCACATATTCGGATCACCTTACCATTCGCCTCCTCCCGAAGGATGCGCCCCCGGATCCGTCCCTCCAAGTAGTCAAATTTGCCCCTCATAAAACACACGAAAGCTCCCCAAGACCGATAGCCCCACGAGAAGGCATGGTAGATATGTTTCACGTATGGCGCACTCACCTGTTCTTCATTCAACTACATGGCCCGCTGATCTCGTTCTAGGTCGCCATGGGATCGCCACCGCCATGGGATCGCCACCGCCATGGGACATCCAATGTGACGTGGCCAACAATGTGAAGAGGGTAGTACATATCAGTCAAGACCAACGAAAGACGGCATATGCACACTTGCAGCTTGCCGTTATGTATCAGATCGGATACGGTTTGAGGCCTGATATGTTGCTTGTTATATCCCACCTTGGGAAAGCCAGCAAGTACAATCCGTCTGCCCGATCAATACTCAAGCGAGCAGGCACCGCATTCGAGATCGAAGCTCGGAGAAGAGGACAGGCTGTCCCAGTTGGGGATCTCCTTCCGGATCATCACGAAGACGACGATGAGACTCATCAAACGACCCAATTGAGTCTAGGTCCCATTGAGGCTCCCTCACTCGCCTATCTGCGCTCAGCTTTGGATATGAATCGATATGGACCAGGCTCTGTATACCAAGGGCTCTTACAGGCATGCAAAAATGGGCACTTGAGCGCTGCGGCTACACTAATACAGCATTGTACTGGCTTTGAATGTCGTCCGGACGAGCCAAATCCTCTGCACTTGCTCGTCAATTTCGAAAATTCTGATGCTCTGTCTCTTCTGCAGTCCATGCAGGCAGCGCCGATTGGATCCGACACAACTCGAGAGGAGGCCTGTCGCTCTATGCTTACTTGCCAGTCCGGTAGAAGAATTCTGGATGACTCTCGTTGCCTGGAGTTCTTCGGAACCCCACTGCACTGGGCAGTGATTGCTGGTATGGACGGCCTGGTTGCGGCCTATCTGACTCTTGGTGCCGACATCAACAGCCGGCTTGCTGGCGAGCCGGTGATGCATGGAGAGCCAGAACAGGTCAGGTACCCTAACTTCAGCCCCTTGGATCTCGCGGTAGCATACCACCATCATCACATCGTGCAGCTCCTTCTTGAACGAGGGAGTCAGACATATGGAGGCGATGGCCAATGGTCATACCCGTCATTTCAGATGTTCGGCCACCACCTCGTGCCTTTTGCAAGGTTCGTGGCACATGGGATGAATCATCGCACTGCGGCTCAGGAAACCATACGTGTTCTTCAGAGAAAGGGACTTGACATCAACCAGCTGGACAGTCCCGGGGGGTTCAACAATCCCTTAATCTGGGCTGCCACGAATCTTAATACCGAGCAGCATGTCTTGGAAGAGCTCATTTCCGCAGGTGCTACTAATGTTCCCGCTTGCACCGCCGCGGACGCTGATGCATTGATACATGCTGTTCGAGGCTGCCGGTACCGTCGTTTCTCGTGTTATAAGATACCATTGCTGCTACCTCTGGTCGACGACGTCAACGCACTGGATACTGAGGGCTACAACGCACTTCATTACGCCGCGCTCTACAACAGTTGCACCGCTGTAGACGCACTTGTCAAGTCACCCGGGATCGAAGTTGATACAGAAACCTCGATGGGGAAGACTTCTTTGCAGCTGGCTGCGCAAACAGGCGGTACGGAAGCCCTGGACTCTCTGATCAGAGCCGGTGCAGACCTCGAGTTTCAAGGCACAACCGTCACCATGACTACAGATGGCGGCAACATGCGTGATGGGCAGACGGCGCTTGAACTTGCTGCCATTTACAGACATGTTGACGCTGTGGCGTTGCTTGTTGGCGCGGGTGCAAAAACACGTTTCCGACTCAACTCCTTGAGACAGGACAGACCGACAAGCACGGTGCTACACTCCGCGGTATCCAATGCCAGCCACAACAAAGCCAGCTGCGTCAAACGGATACTTGATCTATGTCCACAGCTCTGCCTCAGGGAATCGTTAGATGAGTTTGACTCGTTCACCTACACACCCTTGCAAGTTGCTGTCAAGTACGGGGATGTTGAGGGGGTGAAGGCCCTCCTTGAAGCCGGGGCGGACCCTCTCAAGCACCACACCTTCAACTCTATACTCAGAGACGGAGTGATCCTCCACAGTCCTACTCCACTGGAAAAGGCTATAAGGCTGATTTCCCAGGCACAAGAGCCAGCAACTGAATCAGACCATGGCGTACCCCTGGATCTCAGATTCGTAGCGGGAGGAAAAGCAGAGCTGAACCGATATGTTGCCAGGTTGCACAAGATCAAGAACATTCTCACCAAGAAAGACGTTTTGTAGCAGATTAGATATGGAAAGCTATAGATCGACATGACTTCTTCAACTTCCAGGCACATTTCCCACAAACACTACCATCACTGCACAATAGGCGGCGATAGCCGTGAAGATCTCGTAATTTCGAGATTGCGTGAGGCCGCATACAACGGCTGAGAAAACACTTGTGAATATAGTGATCAACCCCAACCTGTAGGTCATAGAGTGAACGCAGTATAGGATTGTGATAGGAATAACCAGGAATAATACCGCAGACAGAGTGGTCAGGATACGTGAAGCTGAGATTATCCTTGAAGATTTGGTGAGGAAGACGTTGGGGTTTTCTGATTTCGAATCCTTCGCCTGGGCATAGTTTGATGTTAAAGATTTAGGTTTCTACCTAGGTGGTTCAGATTGAGTGTGTTACTACTGACCGACGGGAAGAAGAACTGCGAAAAAGAAGTTGTTAGTAGATGAAGCTTTGGGAAATGCTCTTCCAAGGCATGTCGTACTTTGAATATATCTTTCCCAGAGAAGGTGACTATCCAGTCTTCCAAAAGGGTCTCAAGCCTGCCGACATCTGCAGGAGCCTTGGGGCACCTGAGATCACTCCAATCATCAAGGAACGACGACTCCTCCGGCACTAGAGGCTTCTGAGCCATCAGCCAAGTGCGCAGGCTCTCGATGTTCGCTTGTTTTGGCTCAGGCCGCTCAAGCTTTTGAAAGTATGCGAATAGCAGAGCATCTGGGCCAGATTACGAACCGTAAGTGACTATTGGTTTTGCCGCCGGAAGGTGTCAGAATTCATCAACACTATTAGCTCACCGTATTCTTTCAACTTGACTTCGGCCTCCTTTATGATCAGATTGCGGTCCGCATTTGTATCTTGGCGTCTTGTGCACAAGTAATACTTCATGCTCTCATTTTTATCCACCTCGTCCAGTCGATGCTCCAGTTCGCTCAATTCATCCTGTTTGTGTAATAGAATGCGTGTGTGGAGGCGGCCAAAGGATCGCATCATAGCAAAGTCCCTGTGGCTGTCGATAAAAGCGGATAAATTGGGATACCCTCGCGGAAAAGACTCCACTTGTATTTGCCAACCGCTTTAGCCCATTGATCGGAACCTGCTCGAGATTGTGGATGTGGTTATTTACCTTTGGAAGGACGATGCGTAAAGGCATTTGTGTCTATATATTGAGGGGCTATTCGCCGGTGTGTTCAGCATCATGTAGTCGAGTGGCGATGGACGGGTACTGAGATCGGAGCACCCTTACCGCGTTGCCTGCTCATGAATTGTAGCATTGGAGAAGACATGATTGATCATTAAAGAGGATCTCTCCGCCAGAATCAGTACTTCAGACTCTCAATTTTCTATCAAAACAGCGTCCGTTCTTGCAGAAGTTACTCCTGAGTGTCGGTCGAGATCCAGACACCCTTCGTTCCCGAACGCCACCGACCTTGGTGGCCCCTGGCCGGGAATTAGCACGGCACACGGAGATCTTGTTCCGGAACAGCCTGCGGATGTAGCTGTGAATTATCCTGGCGCTTCAGAGTGTACATGAGATCCACAGTGACAGCCACCACGACGTACGGGCCTGCAGGCTGTTGCTGGCCTGGCACAGCAAGGTATACAACCTCGCCGGCTCTGTACAAGGGCTCCACAGGATTCTAAGTTACCACAGCAACATGCATCAGAATGTGCGCCACGAAGGATCGGAAAGGTACTGCATACCTGGGCGGCAGCTTTGTGCTGCTTTACCCTGGCGCGGTAACGCCCACTTGCGCTGTCGGAGAAGGTAGTCTCGGACTTGAGGAGAGAAAAGATATGCACGTCAGCTTCGAAGCCACCCGATCCAGGGCGATCAGCGTGTCTCACTTGGGTTTGAGGGATCTCTTCCTCGTCAGAAGAGCTGTCATCCGGTCTGGAACGACCGCGCGCCGCATACTGTTTCGACATCTTGGATAGCGAAAATATCAGGTGGAGAACGAGTAACGCAAGAGGATTCGGGGAATGAGGAGAAACAAACATGTTTTTTGTGTGTTGGGCAGCAGTCAGGCAGATATTGTACGACAGTAAGCACGCGTGACTCTTCACGTTTTACTCGACAGCGTACGAACCACCCGACAGCTCTACAAGCACCCCTCAGAACAACACCCGCTACCTCCAGTCAAGAGTTTCTGTTCACTCAAGTCGTGGTACTTGACGGTGCAAACTCAATGATGGCAGATCTCGATATTGTTCGGTCTTTCCAGAGCCGTCTAGGCAACTATTTTGCCAACAGGTCGGAATACTCGCAGGTCCATGCCCTTCTGCTATCCTGGCTTGAGAATGACATCAAAGGGCTCGACAAAGAGATCGGCGATTTTCGCGCCCTCCTCGAGAATGTTTACAACTACGATGTTTCTACTTTCAAGATTCCTGTTGATGGAACTCGAAAGCTGAGGCTAAACACAGAGATATCAAACTTCGTAGAACAGAAGTCGTCCCAAGCTGATTCCCTGATCATCGTTTACTATGGTGGGCATTGTAGTCCCGATGACCGGGGCCAAGCGGAGTGGACTGCGTCAGTCGAGATCGCCGGAGGTAACATCCTCAGAGGTCATCTACTGACCCCTATACAGATACGAGAAAGACGGCCCAACACTACCGTGGCATATATCGCAACAGCTTCTGTTCTTAGCTCGAGGAGACGTTCTCGTGCTGCTGGACTGTTGCAATGCAGCCCTCATCACCCGTGGAACCAAAGATGGTGGAAGATTCGAGTTGCTGGCCGCTTCAGCAAAAGGGTCGAAGACACCTGTGCCCGGGAAACATTCCTTTACGCGGGTATTGATCAGAGAGCTTGCAAAGCATGCCTCCCATGGAATCAATGTCGACGAGCTAGCCTCCATACTTCGAGAAGACAACAGAATTACTGGTTGGTCATTTTCACAGGATTGCTGGTCGACTGCAGTCTGTTGCTTACAAATGGTTTTGAATGCAGAGACACCGATCTTCCACGACTTCGCGAGACGAAAGACTACGAAGATACATCTGCAAACCATGCGGTCGCAAAGCGGATTCATGAGTAAGCCCGTCGGCTATGTAGTCCTTCGAGCCTCTCTGTCCGGAGACGTGACGGGCCTAGAGCTCGCTGACTGGCTCAAGACTGCGCCTCCGTTGAATGTCACAGCTATGGGCATAGAGGCTGTCGTCACTAGAGCTCGTCGTCTCCAGGAAATATCGAACGAGAACGCGTTTCCAGAGGACTCTATCTTCCGTAAGCTGTCTTCTACGGCCAGGGACGATATTCTCCGAGAGCTTCGAGGGCTCAACACTGTGATGTCGGGCGTCACGACATTATCACAAGACCCAGCTAGCGCGGCTGATCCAGTAGCCATTGAGAAGACGATCGGTGATTTACAGCACGCTGTATCAGACCTATCGACATCTGTGGAGACGTCAGTCCTCCTAGATCTTGAAGATGACACAGAAGGCGCCGTCCTCGATGACAGCCTCGTGACGGCGGCGGAAGCCGGTGCTGCCGTTCTGCTTCGACACGAGGTGCTCACAGTTGGCGACTATCGCGACGCGAAAGCAATTCCACATGGGGATATTACGTTCATCAAGACGACACAGCGCTTCAAATTTGGAGCCATCGGTGGGCGGCATGTAGTCGTCGAGACGTATTTGTACATCGAGAACCCCGAGGACGGGCGGCCTTTCCAGGAGACCCTTCACCAGGCGGCAAAAATGACAGGCCTGCTATGCCATCCCAAACGCGTCGGATTTCACGTTCTTCCATGCGTGGGCTTCTACTCAGACGAGGACTGTCGAGAGATTGGGTTGGTGTTTGAGGCACCATCTAGGAACGATCCCGAAAAGGACTTCGCCACTCTACGGTCACTATTCATCGAACACAGAGTGGTGGCCTTGGGACACCGGGTGCGGCTTGCATGGGTCTTGGCCACGGCTTTGGAACATTTCCATCGAGTAGGGTGGGTGCATAAGAGCATTCGCAGCGACAATGTCGCCTTTTGTCCGTATGCAAAACCACATCAGCTGTCAGATGCCTTACTGGACGACGTATCCGAGAGTACGCTGGCCTTCGATGTGGGCACTGGGCAGTTCGACCTAGGTATGCCCCTTCTTTTCGGATTCGAATATGCTCGGCCTGGTGATGCGGGCACCAACCTGGAGGAGGACCATGCACTGCGCAATAACCTGTATCGTCATCCGGAGCGATGGGGGCGGCCAAACGCTCGATTTGAAAAGAGCCATGACATCTATGCGCTAGTAAGGGATTCTTTCTATGCCTGCGTTTTGAAGCGTCTGCTAAGAAATCACCTCAGGGAGTTGTTCTTCTGGAAATCGCCCTCTGGAAGGACATAGCTTCCATCCTCAAAATTGACGAATGGCGTAGTAGAGTAACACCGGCTGAAGTGCGACGAGTGATTACAGAAAAGTGCCGCAAGCATTTGCCACATCAGGTCGGCGAGATTTTCAGCCGCTGCATTCTGGCTTGCCTCAATTTCGACGCTCAGATTGCCCAAAGAGTGTCGAGCGAGTACGAGCGGCAGAGGCTTTTCCAGGTGTCGGTAATTACGGAACTGGGGAAGGCGGTCGGTAGGATATAGCCATCTCAGTTTCAACTCGTAGAAGTAAAGCTGGCGTTGGATGGGCATGTCGAACGAAGGGTCGCGACTGGTGTTTCGGGGGATTACTGTTTTGCGGTGGTAACTTCGAAGACTCATGCTTCTGACGGACGACAGGCCGAGGAATATTTTCTGGTCATAGGCCTCCCATCACTTACGACGTACCGGTACGTACTTACCTAGGTAGGTAGCGAGAGCTGACAAAAGGATGGTGGGCTCCTCACTTTTGCCAGCGAGTGGACAGATGTTCCGTCATGCGACGACAATTCGAACAATGTGCTTATCAGAGCAGATCACTGTGCTATGAATATTTCTTGCAGCAATTCACTGTATTAAATATCTTTTCATATAGATCACTCTGTAGCAATGCAAATCAGCCTAGGTCATCTCTTCTTTCCAAGCGTCCCCGCCCCCCTCTCCTGAGGCCTCTCTCACTGTCCCTGCCTGTCTGTCTGTCTCTCCCTGTCTTAGCCAGACAGCCAGAGCCCAGACCAGCCAGACGGGTCAGATCGGCCAAGACGGGTCAGATGGTAAAAGACTAGAGTGGGCTAGAGAGAAGGAGGGCCAGAAGGAGGGCCAGCAGGAAAGAGCCAGCGAGAAAAGCCAAAGTTGACGAGGAAAGGTAAGAGTAAAAGAATCTGACGGAGGGGCCGGGAACGCGCAAGCTGAAGACAATTATCAACGGAACACAGTTTTGCCGTAAATCCATTTGCATTTGTACAAGGCGAAATATAACAAAAACCATCGAGCACAGTGAAATACACTAAGAAATAATCAGCACAGTGATCTGCTCTGATAAGCACAGTGTTTGAATTTGTGTTGTGCATTATGCCATGACTACTTAGGTATTACGGTAGGATAACAGGGGCAAAACACGAGTTTCGAGGAGAAACCAGCGATAAGGACCTGGCCTATAGGCCCATCTATTCTCTTGCCGCCTGGCTATGCTGCGATATGACGGACCCAGAGTCGTGATGAGGTTGTATATGACCGCCGAATCTCCAGCTTGACAGATCGCCCATAGTCCAGCAGCAAATCATCGCCTCAGTGCGCCTTGCTCGTGGTATCTGTGTAATTGTCTTGCTATAGCCAGGAAACAGAACCCCCCCCCCAAAAAAAAAAAACCAAAAAAAAACCCCCAAAAAAAAAAACCACACACACACACACACACACACACACACACACAAAAAAACACTCACTTCAACCGTTTGATGATCTCTTTAGTTAGGCACCGTATTTGTTCCCACCGCTTGAGCAACAATTTTCTCCGGCTCTCATCGAATGCCTTCTTCTCACCACTGAGCTTCAAGGCCTTCAGTTCTTTGAGCTTGACCGACACATCCAACTCGTAATCCTTGAGAAGTGCCACCAAGACACTATTGACCCTCCGCTGACTCCTCTCTCCGTCGTCCAGCCCGTTCACGAAACGGTGCCACTCGTCTATGGACAGCCCGTGTTGTATGTCCGTGAGCAACAACCGCACCGCCACCTGCGTGCGGTGACAAGCGGTTTCCTTATCGAGGACGTACTTTCCCAGGAACCCCACGTCCTCGAGCTCCTCTTTTTGCGCGGCCGAGAGCTCGGGCAGTATCACATCATCGAGGGAAACCTCATCCCAGGCATTCCGGTCGAGCACAAAGCCGTACTCGACCAGCAGGAAGTCATTGGAGTGATTACCGTATCCGATGTGCACCTCCTCGCCCTTCTCGTATGGCCTTCTAGTGACGAAAGAGTACGATGTCTCATGATCAAAACGGACATCGCAGCCGTCTCTGTCCGTGTGGTTGAAGAGATCGGCGACCGGCTGCAGGACCATGTGGTCCGCCTTGGGCAGCTTCTTGGTCTGCGGGGTGACGAAGTAGAAGGTTCGCGTGTTCACAAGCATCCATGCGTAGAGATATTCGTCCTTGGTGCACGAGGGCTCGATCCCACCCCTCGTGGGGAAGGGGAACGCGGCAGATACTAGACTCCAGTCTTTGTCAAACTTGTTGCGCTGGTCTTGCAAAAGCTTTGCTGCGGCCGTGGGGAGGAACGACTGCAGAGAAGCTGGCCAGGTCAGCGGCACGGAGAGCTGTATGTCCTCCCATGATGGGACGACTGCGTCCCACTTGGCGTACTTGGTGGTGTTTTGGGTGTGATTGAGGGCGAGATCTGCAGCGATGAGGCCGTGTACGGTCATGTCCCTGGGTAACTTTTTTGCGATGGCCGACGGGACGGTGTCTTGTGTCCACAGGGCTGAGCAAGGCACCGTGAGGACTTCTGTCTCGGCCGCAATGTGGTCCGTTGCGACGACTGCAAGGCGTCAGCATCTGACCGTGATACCTCGGGAGGTACTATTGCTTTTCGAGGGGCAGCGGAAACAAGCCAGAGAAGACTCACTTCCAAAACCACGACCAGAAATTCTCATGGGCCGTATGCTATCGATCTTCACGCCAATATCCTCAGCCCATGCCAAGAGCTCTTCATGGACCTCCTCCAGCTTGTCCTCCATCTCTGTGCCAGGTTTCCCGCCACAGTATCTCACCAGTTCGAGACTGTCCCTGCACAAGATTCAGCGGGGATTCCGTCTGGTGTCCGAGGAGGAGGCGGACATACTCTGGAGCTCCTGATAGAGCTGATGCTGCAAGGCCGACGAGCTGACTAGGCACAAGTCCCACCGGGCTGTCCTCATATGTGATCTTGATGAGTTGGCATTCAACAACGAATAAAGGTGAGTGCGGTCAAGAATCACACCGCCACGGTTAATGATGCTCGACGGGGGGTATCGTCTACTTTGTACAAAGGACGAGACGAGTCCGGTGCGTTTTCAAGGGTGACGAGGTGACTCACTGCCACTCACAGGGTCTGCTGTTTGAACCATGCAGGGATCCTTGGACTCCCTGACTAGAAAGAGAGGCGAGATCACAAATGAAGGGCTCTGGCAGTTGTGTTGTAAAATACTCTACAGAGAGAATCACCTTCGTAGATTCGTAGAAGTGTGGCAGAGGCAGAGGCAGAGAGGCATTGTTCCAGGTTATAGATGCACGCCGGCGTGTGGCTGAAACACGACCGAACCAGCCGGCCCCGGCCGGCTCCACCAGCCAGGAAGCTCCAGACCTGCCGGCCGAAAGCTTCCCGCAGCCTCCGGGTCGCGACACGCTACAATCATCGAACCACCTTCGAAGGCGCAGTTCGCAGTCTCTTCTTCAGACTGCCGCAATGGTCCTCACAAGGCCAGATCCCTCGCCATGACGAAGCTCATTCTTCCAAGAGCCTCGGCGCTCTCAAGAGGCAGCCATGGCGTGCTCCAAGCTGTCACAATCCCCGTCGCGACGTCCTCCGACTCGCACTGGCTCCGACCTTTCTCCGTCCTGAACCGGCCGCCGCCCAACTATCCGGGCCATGTCCCCCTCACCCACGTCGAGCGCGCCGGCTTGGCCATCGGATCAGGCATCATGTCTTTTCTGGACCCGTACCGCGGAGGTAAGCCCGGGCCCGAGCTCCCTACCACCCTGTCTCCGAGAACTCCTCTGCTCCCCACCACACCGGACTAACGGTCGCAGACCTCATCGCCGCCTTTGCCGAAGCAACCTCGACTCCCTACTTTATCCCACGCCTCCGCGACGCCATGCTCCGCTCGCCCACCGGCCGGCGCATCCTGCGCGACCGCCCGCGCCTCACGTCGACCTCGCTGGACCTGCCCCACCTGCGCACCTTGCCGCCCAACGCCGTCGGCGCCACCTACGTCGCCTGGCTGGACCGCGAGGGCGTGTCCCCGGACACGCGCTCCGCCGTGCGCTACATCGACGACGAGGAGTGCGCCTACGTCATGCAGCGCTACCGCGAGTGCCACGACTTCTACCACGCGCTGACGGGCCTGCCCATCGTGCGCGAGGGCGAGGTCGCGCTCAAGGCGTTCGAGTGGGCCAACACCGGCCTGCCCATGACGGGGCTGAGCATGTTCGCGGCTCTGACCCTGAACAGGGGTGGGAAGAGGAGGTTCGTGCAGACGTATCTGCCCTGGGCGCTGCGGAATGGCTGGCGGTGTGAGGAGGTGATCAATGTCTACTGGGAAAAGGAGATGGAGAGCGATGTGGACGAGCTGAGGGCGAGGTTGGGGGTGGAGAGGCCGCCGGATCTGAGGGACATCAGGAGGAGAGAGAGGGAGGAGAAGAAGCGGCGGAAGGCGAAGGCTGTTGAGAGGTCTTCGGAGCCGGGCAGAACGGCCGCGTGAGGGGACGTCTGTGGCCGGCTGTGTTCCCACTGTATCATATCGCATTTGCATTCGCATGCAAGGCGCCATAGATTTCTACCCTCTCCGGACCGAGTACCAAAGAAGAATCGCATTAAAGGTATCATATCATATCATATCATCGTGTCCTTGTGTGCTGTCCGGACCGTGAACTTTTACTCCATTCGGTTGTGTGCCTGCCCTGCCGGGAGCGCCCTCGCCTACAGGTCCAGCAGGTCGTCGTCCTCGTCCTCCCATGCTTTTCTCCGGTTGATGACGATCTTCTCCTCGTTCTTCTGGTTGTTCTCCGCGACGGCGTTCAGCAGGTCCTTGAGCTGCTCCTCCGTCACCTTCTGCCGCAGCTGGCCCGTCTGTGCCAGCATGATCAGCCGGTTCTCGATGTCCACCGCCCGCTCCTCCTTGACCATGCGGATGCGGCCCAGGCGGTCGGCCGCTTCGGGATGCAGGATCTGGGCGAGGACGGATTGTCGGGCCTCGGCTTAGAGGGTTTCACGTTTTAGCATCTGCGATCCAGGACCTTCGAAATTGAATGGGAGGGGTCGAATCGCGGCGTCAAGCCGGTCGATCGGTGGTCGCGTGCATACCTTCTTGCTGTCTGCAGAAATCATAGTTGTCAGTATCCTTACATATATGAGACTCCATATCATCATCACCATCATCATCATCATCATCATCGCGAAAGATCGCTTACTTCTTCTGCTCGGCACCGCCCTGGCCTGAGCCGCCGCCTCCGCCGCTGGGCCCTCCTTGTTGCGACTTGAGCTGCTCAAGGCGAGCCTTGCGGATCTGCTGTTGGTGAGCATACCGGCCCGGGTCAGAGAAGTCTTTGCACACTGCCTTCGTACCTGGTCGAGTTCTGCGTCATCCATGGCTGATGTGTTGTTCTTCTGGGTAGTCAGTAAGTCGGGAACGAAAGTTGGTCGATGGGTCGAGATTCCGGGAAATAATTTGGCGGGGTAACTACTATGCGGAGCGGCAGGCAGTCTGGCTGAGGCTATCGATAGTGAATCACGGTGGGCTGACGGCGATTCTGTAGTGTGATTTTGAGAGCCCCCACCCCCTGTATTTCCCGACGCTTCAAGCTCACATACCCGCAACATGGCCAGCAGAAGTAACGATATGACGATTCTCTCTAGATCGTGAGATTCTAGACAGCAATATCGCAGTCCATTTTATATAACAAAGTCTACTTTGAGAAAGGATTCATCATTTCGATTTGTACAGCAATTCTATGTGGCAAAGACATTGCAATATATGGCTCGGTCTTGCGAATCAACCCGAACGATCAAGCCGACTCGATGCCTTCTGGAATCTTTTCCGGATTCCTCCATGGCGAATTCTCGACCCTAGTAGATGCTATACGCGTTTGTTGTCAGACCTTCAAACGGCACAAGACCTCTCAGCTGTTTCCTGCGCTCCTCCACTCTCGCCTTGACATGACTAATAACCATCTCGTTCTGCGGCGTCTTGATGCCCAGCTCCTTGGCCCTCCTGACAAAGTAACCATTCATGTAGTCAATGTCGACCATCTGGCCCGCGCGCACCCTGCTGAGCAGCTGGCTCTGCGACTGGCCCTTTTCCGAAAGCCGGTTCAGTGTGTACTTGCGCAGGGCGTCCATGCCGCAGTGCTCGACGACCTTGATCGAGTTGGTCAGCTCCGGCAGCGCCCAGATGACGTTGAACAGCTCCTCGAGCAGCTCGTCTGCGAGCAAGATGGCGTACTCGTTGCGCAGAACACGATCGTACGTGCTGTCAATAGCAATCGCAATTGGCTCCACAATGCACTGGAAGACCATCTCGGGGAGCTTCCGCATGAGATAGTTCTCCATGTTGTACCCGCCCGCGCCGAGACCGTCCGTCGTCACCAGGGTCCGCATGAATTTAGTCGCGCCGCTTCGCCGCTCGACGGGCGGGTGGAACTTGACGACGGGCAGGCCGATGCCTCGCTCCAGCGCCGTGAGGTACAGCTTTCCCGGTGCGCGGAGCCTGGATGAGAAGAAGACGTTCTTGTGATACCCTATAGAGGCGGCCATGTGCCCCAACAGATATGTTGGTCGGGTAGTAGGGTCCTCGAACAGCGTCGCGTTCAGTTCCTCCACTACGCCCAAGCCGTCCTGAATGAGACAGATCGTCGTCCGGTTGTCGATGCGGTGCTTCAAGTTGTGGATCGCCGACCTCGTGCGATGGCAGGGAAGCGTCACGACCAGCTGCTCAATGTGTGCGGAGCTGGTCGGGAGGGCGCCCTTTCCAAACCACTCGGCCTCGACGCGTTTGCGAAAGCTTGGCTTCTCGCCCTTGAGCATCAGCAGCCGCTTGCCCTCGCGCTCCCAGTTGTTCATCAGGATCTTCATGTTGATGAGGAGCTTCACAGGATCGAGGTATTCGTAGCCGGCGAGTCGGTGGGCGATGTAGTAGGCGCGGGGGTCAGTGCCCAAGACGTGCACTGTCTTGCCGGAGAGATCCGCCTCCTCGGCCTCGTGCATCTTTCTCACTGCCTTCTTGCTACTAGGCAGAGTCGTTGTGTACGGCTTTCCTATCGGCACCTGCAGACCACGATCGGGTGCGCCCGGATCGTAGAAAGAATCATCCTCCAGATCGTCGAGATATCTCCTAAAGTCGGCTCGTTGTGATAGGGGCTCGAGGGATCCTTGGTCGGGCAGGTCATCCAAGTCGAAGTCTTCTGATGGAGACTTCTGCGCCGGTGGTTCGGCCTTGGCGGCGGCGCTTTCTGAGGAGTAGAGTCTTGATCTTGGTCGTGTGGCCCCCCGGCCCACGTAGATGCTACCGCAGTTCCATATTGTGTGTCTGTGAGGTATTCGCGCAAACACCCGCGACAGCGGTACACTGCAGCGTAGGGAATACAGATTGAAAAAACGACCTCAGGGGCCTCGCCAAATCATAGTATCGTAATTGATCGAGGTCAGGCTATGTCGTGAGAGGAAAAGCACCTCCAGATCGGAAGCGTTGAAGACGTCCTCGAAGATCAAGTCGCGTATGCTGGTGAAGAATGGCTGCGCGAGGGCGCCAAGGAGCAATCTGTTAGGTGAATTTTGAAGAATTCGTCAGGTCATCATCTGATTGCAGATGGTATCCGGGTGGTCTTCATCGCATGGCGGAGAATGTGAGTGAGTAGTGAGAGGAGAGAGAACGACCCTGCGCAGGAGGCAACGGGTGGTACGTTGAAGCTGGATGACGGTGACATTTTTTTCTTATCGGCGGATCGGATCGCCTCTAAATTTTTAGCTGCATGCGACCTGGGGCGTCCGCATAGAGCAGCAGCTCAGCGGTTAACCCGCAGGACTGGAACTAATCCCTGCTTATGATCCCTGCAGCCACTTTGGATGCATCTTTTTGATCGACTTCCAGACCTGCACATACAATTTTCGATCGTCGCGACTCTTCAGCGAGCCTCACAACAGCAACACAACGACGCTTCCCGGATTCCTCTTGTACTCGTAGTTCTGGGTAAACAGGCGCCTTGGACAGAATCAGGGTCTTACCACAACGCCCTCGAGCACGGTCAATCGTGCAAACTCACGAGAAGCTCGGTGGATCGACCTTCGCCATATCCTGGATCGGCTACTGTGACTCTCACGTCTGCATTCTTCATAAGAAAGAAGTCCACCTGCAGTGAAATTGAGCATTCTTCACTATGGACATCACAAACATCACAGCGCAGCTAGACCAACTCGATGGCAACGTCGACGAGTTGAAGGCATGCCTGGAGCCTCTCCTCACCAACCTCAATGAGACCGCGTCCAAGTTGCCCCTGCTCGACAGGGCCAAGCTTTACGTTACCGTGGCGTACACCATTGAGAGCACTCTACACTGTAAGAAGATCATCTTTTCCCCACTTGCCTGATTGTATTGTACTAACGCGTTTCCAAGCGTCCCTGCGTCTGCAAGGCGTCGACGTGAGAAGCCACCCAGTCGCCAAGGAGCTTGCTCGTCTCAAGCAGTACTTTGAGAAGATCAAGAAGGCCGAGGGGCTCGGTGCCGAGAAGGCGCCTGCCGAGAGATCGCAGACTCTTGACAAACAGGCGGCCATCCGGTTCATCAAGGCTGACCTGGTATGCGTCCTTTTTGTATAAGAGTCCCGCAATCACGATCACAATGATACTTACCCAGAATGCAGGCCGACAATCCCGACATCAACACTAAGCTCAAGGAGAAGCTTGCTCTCGAGCGCGCGAAGGCGGCTGAGAAGGGGAAGAAGCGATCTGCTGGGGATTCCGAGCCTGCCACTGCTGAGACTCCCAACGCCGAGGGCCGTGACGAAGACGACTCGGACGAGGACGCCGATGAACAGGAGCCTGCACAAAAGAAGCCGAGGAAGTCGAGGCGTGGCAAGGGCAAGAGCGAGAAGAAGTCAAGGAACAAGGCAAAGAACTGAGCGCCCGTGTAACGTGCCCCTACGCATCGTCGACCGTGTATCCCAGGAGTCATCCGTGAGTGGGTTTCTTTGGTCAGTTCTGTGTTCTGCCACGCAGCTTGAACATTCATACTGACTAGCATCACACATCAGACAGGGCCGAAGCGTTGCGGCACTCTCCATGTTTCCTCTACAGAGCCAACACGAGAAGGGCAAACTCCAATGCCCCTGGGCTCCCCACAGCGTAAGAACACTATGCTGCAGTGAGATTCTTTTGCCTGCAGAGTGGTCTTCAAGACTGACCACAACGGCAACGGAGCATCCTCTGCAAGGGTGGACAAAGCCACCCATATCCAGAACAGCTGAGCCAGTGTCTCACCCTAAACTTTGGCCCTCGGAGTCTATTCGTCGGCTTCACGTGAAACTGATATCATCCTCCGAGGGACACTGCATCAAGGGTCTCCGGCTCTATTGTCTGCAAATTTTGCCACAAATCATGAAAGTGAGTGGGGCATAAAGGATAAACAATTGTGGACTTTCTCTCGAAACTTGAACACAACATGTTTGAAATGCTTGAGTTCAGACTGAGATAGGAAGATACCCAATCCAGATATCCAAGAAATGATTATTGAGAGCATTACCATACTGTAGTAAAGACGGCATGTTGCCATGTTTCCAGTCCCTCGCCCCTCGACCACATGTTTACTAGGGCATGTTGCGCAGAGTCAGTATTCTTTGACACTTTTGAGACTCGAGTGACTTCGTGTGGCAGTTCTTTTTGTTCGTGACTTCTGTACATAGGAGGTCGCATTATCCTCACAGCGCAAAGACAGTCCTGACAGGCGTGTACACGTATAAATGCAGACCACCTGGGCACGCACGTCCTACTGTATCCGTACCTTGGCCCGCTACAGTACAGCAGTCAACCCCGGATCCATGCGAGCGAGAATCAGCATCAATTCCATTGGCTTCCAGCCCGACTTACCTAAGCCAACTTTTGCCTCTGCACCGGACTTGGAGGTTCAACGTCAAACTGTCCGAACTTGAACCCTCGACTTCCACCCCATCCATTCCCTCACCACAACACCTCGAAGATACATCTTTGACGCAGCACACTCAACAGCCACACACACGCACACACTCATTATGCCTCGTCAACGATCCATGGGCGGCGGCCGCGCACCCTCGCGCCCAACAGTGCCGGCGCGCGCTCCGCAGCCCCAGTCGCAGCACCAGACCCGGCCCGCCGCGACCTACGCCGCGCCCGCCACCCAGGCTCCTCACCAGCCGCCTCCCACCGCCCAAGCACCTGCGTCTGGCGGTGGTTCGGGACTCTTTGGGCAGATGGCCAGCACGGCTGCGTACGTTGTTGCCCCCCTTCACGCTCCTGGCTTATACCAACCAAACCCTCCCACCCCTCCCCTTGTGAAGTGATGACCCTCTCATTTCAACTGACACAATGTTTTGCTACATACAGAGGTGTCGCAGTCGGCCACACCGTAGCCAACGGCGTTATGGGCATGTTCGGCGGTGGTTCCTCCTCCGAGCCAGCCGAGGCCCAGCAGCAAGCCGCCGCGCCCCAGCAGCAGCAGTCGTACTACGCCAACCAGCAGGCTGACCCCAACTGCGCCATGGCGACCAAGCAATTCACGAGCTGCATGGATGATCACCAGGGCAACATGTCCATCTGTGGCTGGTACATGGAGCAGTTGAAGGCTTGCCAATCTGCTGCTAGCAGGTACTAGGGTTTCTTCACGAAGGTGAAGGCCGAATGGGCCCTAGAACTATGGGAATTTCGGAAGAGCCAGACGCATGGAATGATTGTGTGGGAGACGTTTCCATCGGGAGCCACGGACAAGAATGGCCATTGTCAGTCTCAACGAGTCTTGGCAGATCGCATGGGGAAACGGCAAGACCGGAAGGAAGATCTCTACTCATCACAGCACCATTTCATGTCGAGGATGCATTGCCTTGCATTCAGAAGCTGCGGACTCCGTAGATGCTTCTCAGACTAATAAATTACATAATTCTGGTGGCATGCAAAATGCAAAAGCTCACCAGCGGGACTGTGTTCTTCCATGGTCTCTACTTATCTTGGTCGTCTTCGTCTTCGTCCTTGCGTGGTTCAAAGTTTAGCTGCTCAGTGTTGTGTTAGCAATGAGGTCTGTTCGGGGATTAGTCTTCGGAGAAGGATGCACTCACCGAGTTCCCGTTGTAAAGCTGATAGTCCTTGCGCCTATCATCGGGGTTTTGGAAGCCTTTAATTCGCCCAGCATCATCTCTTCCAGACGAAGAGGCTTGCGACTGGCTCTGGTCCTGTCCGGCGCCCTCTTGCCGGCTTCCACTCCCGGCACCCCCGCTGGACCCCAGCCCTCCAAGCCCACCAGCAATGCCACTCAAAATATTCATCACAAATGACAACACAGCCGTGATGAATTTCGACACGGGATTCGTCAAGCCTGCGTTCATGCTCGTGTAAGCCTCCGAGTACCGATCCACGGGCGTCAGCACCAGCGTCGAGCTCGGCGTGAGCTCCAGCTGCTCGAGACTCTTCTCTTCCTCCGCAGCATGATCGATCGCGCGATTGGGCAGAGGCGTGAGGATGACCTTGAACGTATACGGGCCTTCGCCATCCGTGCGGTTCTCGTCGACCCACTTCCGCACCTCCTGGGATAGCGTGGCTGTGGACGGGAACCGCGTCCGGATGGTGGACCCATCGAAGAGTCGGACCTGGAGAGCGCACTGGTCGTGTTTCCTCACGGCTGATGATGAGGTCGAAAGCGTCTCGGGCAGAGGCGTGCTCATGTCCTCTCCCGTGGCAGCCCGCCGCTCCAGCTCTCTCTCCTGCCGCCGCTCCTCGCTCCGCGCTTTCCGCGCGGCCTTGTCGTCCTCAATGAGCTTCAGCACGCGAGCGCGCTCCTCGCGTGCTTTGGCCTTCTGTTCGGCGAGCCTCTGCGAGGCTTTCTTGACCGCGTCGTCTTTTTTGGGCTCAGGGTTCGAGACCTGCGGCGATGGCTCGGCGGTCATTTTGCCCTTCTCCTTGCGGCGACGGTCCTGTTCGATTTTCTCACGTTCCTTTCGCGCTGCTTCCCAGCGCTGGTCCCCTCCGCTGGGTGGTCGTATCGGAGCGTTCGAGGGGCCTGAGGCTGGTGTTGCTTGGCCAGATGATGATGTGGCCTCAGTCGAGGGTACGGGAGCCCGGGTGTCCGGTGCAGGCGCTTCAACTACTGACGCTGGAGCTCCCGTCTGTGCAGCCTCGACATTGTCAGCCACGCTCTGACCTCCTGTCTGCGCAGCGAAAGCGTTCCCGACCCTCCTCAAGAACTCCTCCTTGGTCGTTCCGGCCGCCACATACTCCTTCAGCTCTCCCGTCTTGATAATCACGAGCGTAGGCGTCTTCGGGAGTGGGAAAATGGCAGCCAAGTATCCGGCCTCCTGTGAACCAGCCTCCAGCCTCAAGACAACGGCGTCCTTCTCCAGCGCCGGCGCGATGGACTCGTCCTTGAGATAGTCCGTCTCCCAGGTCTGGCTCTCGGCCTCGCCGTCTGTCACAAAGCAGACGACGAGTTTCGACTGCTGCAGTGCGGATTGTATACCCTCTTGCAGGGTGCCAGTGAAGAAGACCATGATGTGAGGTGTGCTTGTGATGAGACGTCTCCCTTAGCTCTAATGTCCAGCCTGGTCAGTATCAGTTACTGTATGAATTTGGAATAGCACGCGGTTTTGCAAGGCTAAGAGCAATTGCATGGGATGAGGAGACAGGAGAATTCAAGAATTGCGTTGGAGGTGGCCAGAAAAAAGTTGCTGACACCTTTCAGTAAATGGGTGGAACATTCAACGTTGGTGTTGGTGCAGTGCAGTGCAGCATTGCGCTCTCGCCTTCCGAGGTCTGCAGTGAGACATCGTCACTGCTGCAGTGGTACTACCCCTGTCTTAGCTAAGTACAAGCTGCAGCTCTGAAAGCTCCCCTGGCCAATGGCTACGACGGTTTACAGTGGTTACTGTCCCAAAACCCAAATCTAGGCCTCTTTTTACTAGCATTACTCCAGATTTTCCATTTTTCACCCCTAATCCCCGTCGCTGCATTGATTTTCAATTGAAGTGTCAGGGCCAACGGGGCCACGAGGCCACGAGGGCCACCAGAGCCACCAGGTTCTCTAGTGTTACTAAAGCCACTAAGTTTTTTTAAGCTATTAGTGGCCTTAGTGTCTTTGGAGGACCTGGAGGACTTGGAAGACTTAGAAGACCTGGTGGCCCTAGTCGCCTTGGCAGGCCTGACACTTAGATATACAAAATTCTATGTGGCTGCAGGGAGTGGAGGGGTGAAAACAGAGAAATGGGGTGTTTGTAGTATAGAAAATCGAGTTTTGGGACAGTGACCACTGTAAACCGTCGTAAATGGCCTACGCTACCCACAGCTCGCTGCATCATCGCCCAAGTACTTACACGGGGAAACTTTCCATGTTCCCTTCCAGCGTCCCGGAGGGTCTCACCGTATGCAACTGCCACTCCACTCGCTGCGCAACCTTTGCTTGTCTGCAATCTCAAAGCCAAACCTGCCTGAAAGCCTCAGTCACACCATCCCATACTGTAAACAAGAGGCACCGCTCGGTTTGTGCCTTTGAGTCAAGGTCCACGCCGGAGCCCGGAACTGCGGGCGAGACAGCCTCTTACAGGCCCTCCAGCACAAGATGCTGGCCACAAAGGGCTTCACACGCCTAAATTGGCCCTCGCAAGCTCGACAAGCCGTCCAAACCATCACGAAGACCTCCAAGCCCCGAACGAGACCATCCGACCGCCGGCCCCTCTCCCACACCCGTCCGCGCGCCCAACAGTATCATGAACCCCGCCAGCCGGCCGACGACCCGAACTTCCACTCGATCCTCGACAATCCGCCGCAGCTCGTGCGGACGGGCCGGCGCCATGGGCCGGGGCTGATTATCCTGGCCATCATCCCCATCACCGCGTTCGCGCTGGGCACGTGGCAGGTGTTCCGGCTGCGGTGGAAGACGGAGCTGATCGCTAAGTGCGAGGACCGGCTGGTGCGCGAGCCGCTGCCCTTGCCGCCGCGGCTGGACCCCGAGGCCGTCGGGGACTTTGACTACCGGCGGGTCGTCACGCGGGGCCGCTTCCGACACGACCAGGAGATGTTGATCGGGCCGAGGATGAGGGAGGGCGAGCAGGGGTACATGGTCATCACGCCGCTGGAGAGGGAGGGCGGGAGCACGGTGCTCGTGAACCGGGGGTGGATAGCGAAGCGCCTCCAGGACCGGAGGAAGAGGCCCAGGGAGGCATTGCCCGAGGGAGAAGTGGAGGTCGAGGGGATGCTGAGGAAGCCCTGGAAGAGGAACATGTTCACGCCTGAGAACAGGCCGGACAAGAGCGAGTTTTACTTTCCGGATGTGAAGCAAATGGCCGAGTTGACGGGGGCGCAGCCTGTCTGGATCGAGGCTACGATGGGTAAGTGCTTCGCTTGCACATTGGATGACGGCGGGTCTCTTCAACTTGTTGGCACAATGCTAATGGGTATCATTTCAGACCCGAACTACATGCAGGTCATGGAGTACGAGATAAAGGGCGTTCCTCTAGGAAGACCCGCAGAGGTGAATCTAAGGAATAACCATGCCCAATACATCTTCACTTGGTAAGCTCCCTTCTCATCCTCCTCGTCAACATTTCCAGATGCTCGGCCGCCCCTACCACATCCAGCATATGGGCAGACAGAGGGTCACATTCTCCCCTTCGTCCATCAAAGACGCCTACATGCTAATACCCTCCGCAGGTACAGTCTCAGCCTCGCGACATCCATAATGTTGTGGATGGTCATCAAAAAGCCCCCAACCGACATCGCCAAGCGCGTGCGCAGGAATACACAGTGGTGAAGACATGGTCATCGATGAGGAGGCTTCGACTATCCGCGCCTCCAAGCAAGACTTGTCCACCGCAATACAAACACACGACCGCCGCCAAGTCAAGACGTCCGTGTCCCGCTCCGCCGTTGTTGAAGAAACCAGCCCAGGGAATGTGAGCTGGTGCAGGGCTCAGAGGATCAGCCAACCAACACCTATCAAGGTGTCCAAAAGAGCCGGAGAAGCCGAGGGAAGGTTGAGAGTCTATGACGGTGTTTGAAACGAGTCCCCATTCTGGTCTTACGACCCTTCCCCGTCCTCTCCTGCATCGGCGCGCCGGCGCCGCTTCTTCACAGGCGCCGGAGCAGGCATGCGCAGCTCCTGAAGGAGCTCTCTGGGCAGGTGTTTCTGCGCCAGAGCATAGGGCGTTGCAGAGGCACTCGTCTGCCGTTGTCTGTGAGGGCAAAAATCGGTCAGCCATGTGTATATACAATTTGGAAATGTACAAAAGCCGTGATACCCTAGTGTCGATAGAAGGAACATGCACTGATGAAACATACCTCCGCATCAACGTCAACATGTCGCTCTCGTTGATCGTTGTTCGGCCCCTGGCGTGGTTCGCGTACGCTCGGAGGTCGTCTCCAAGCTGCTCGAAGAACCAGTCCGAGGCCTGCATGATGACATTAAGCGTATCCGGGCTGATCTTGGCCTTGCCGGCGAAGCGCTGCGCAAGCCGCTTGACGACGCTCGGGGGCAGAGATGGATACTCGATGCCATAGCGCGAGGTCTTCTTGCCTGGCTTCTTGACCCGCCCGGTTGACTTGGCCGTCTGCCTGGCGACTATTGGCTCCGCTGTCAGGTCGCCTATTCCGATGTCCTCGTCATCTCCTCGGCCAAAATCCAGTGGCACATCGTCTTCGACATCCATTCTCTCGGCGAAAGATGGAGGTTCGTCGTCAAGAGGAGGGGATTCCTCATCGAAAGCAAATGGTTCGTTTTCAGGTGAAAAGCCCTCGCGCTCGGGCGATGACTGCACCTGCGGCGCCAGAACGACCGTACTCTGATCACCCGCGTCGAGGTTGAAATCGATGGCCCCGAAATCGCTGATGCGCCCACCTAGCGTATCCCGTCTCGCGGCCTCATCGTCCAGCCTCTCCAACGTGGCATCATCCTCTCCACCCGCGCCGGTGCCATCGCCAGTGTCATCATCCCACTGCGGTCGCGGGAAGAAGGCCGAGTCGATACCTCCGTCGCCGTCGTCGCTCTGCCCGTCTCCCAGCGGAGCATAGTCACTCATGCGCATCGAGAAACGCTGTGACAACCCCATTGTCGCCCGCCTCGGCATCTCAATACTCTGCATCGTGAAATTATCCTCCAGGTCCTCAAGCCCGCTGCTCCTCGGTGGTCGCGGAAGCTCGCCGTCGCTATCGGCGTCCTCGTCGATAGGAAGGGAGAAGCGTGGTCTGTCGATGGGGAACTCATCGTCGCTGTCGTCCGGGTCTTCGGGGATGGCCAAGACGGGCCTCCGCCGCCGCCCACCGCGGGTGCGGCGCGCAGTGCCCCCGGCGGCGCCGCTCGGGTCGTCGCCGGGCGATGAGGAGCTGGACGTGCTGCTGATGACCTTGCTCTTGGGCGCCAGGGTCTTGCTGAGAGCGCGCAGGACATCACGGGGCGTCTCACGCTGGTCGCGCATGGAGCGGCGGCGGTTGCGCCCGGGCGTGTTGATCTCGTTGATGGCGGCGCGGCGCGAGTCCAGCGCCCGGATGGCGGCGCGGCCGTGGGGCGTGAACTGGGTCGGTGGCTGCTGCTGCTTGCGCCCGGAGGCGGACAGGAGCTGGCGCGACGACGCTCGGAAGTCGACGACTTGGTTGCCGGGGGTCCGGATGGAGAAGCGAGCGGCATTGTTGTTGTTGTTGTTGTTGTTGGAGGAGGAGGAGGTGGAGGGCGGCGGCGCCGAGGCGCGGGGGTTGTTGTTGACGGGGGTTTGTGCCTGCGCGGGTCGGTCGCTGTCGGCGCTGACGGGCTTGGGCGGGTGTGAAGAGCTGCGTCTGGGTGTCGCGCCGCCTCTGAGGGGGCTGCGCTGGCGCGGACGATTGGGTGACGGCATTTTCGAGGGAGGCGCGCGGGCGCGGATGGGCAGTGGGAGCTTGGAGGCCCCGGCAGAGCCTTGTTCGTGATCCGGCATTTAGACGGCTCGCATTATCCCGGCTGCCCGATCGATCCGGCTGCTAGGCGGCGTGGAGGTGGAACGCAGAAGCCCGGGGATCAATGGGTGGTGGTTGGCGCAGTGTCGATTGTTATGCAATGGGGAGGAGGGGGTGGGAGACGCGTCGGGCGCGTCATGTGCAGAAGCTCTCCCATGCTCTGTGCGAGTTACGGCTGCGGCTGGGGGTCGATTTAGCTTCTGAGAACCTTGGCAAGCTTGGGAAGGGCGCGCCATGTGAGTGGGGGCTGGACTGGTTGTTATCGATTACGGGTACCTCAATTGATGTCACTGCCATACATTGTACTTGTATACATGCATACTATGGTAATTCAGATAACTAATATGCAGCCATTTGGTCGATGAGCCCTACACACGGATCCGAATCACGGGTCCTGCAAGATGCCATTCATTATTAGCTATCCCATTCCGTATCCCATGGCGACCGAGTCATCCAGCCCTCAGAGGGCTGAGGACGCGTGCATATATCTCATGCCGCTGCATTGTGTCTTGTCCGTCCTGACGGGGGTCGCATTGGCATGATCCAGGCGATTCGTCCCATCTCATCCTTGGGCATCCTCGACCACGGCGCCACCGGTGGCCTGCGTCGCCGAGTATGGACTCTTCAGCCAGCCCGGATCAGTCTCGCCAGAGCGGTTCCGGCCTCGAGAAGCTGGCCTCCAATCGGGAACCTGCCATGGCCAGGCCTGCGGGAGTCTGCTCAAGATGCAATGCGCCATCCGGTGCAAGATTGCCCGTGGGAAGATCGGCACTTGATTCCCATCAGGCCCTCACTCGGGATAGTCCTCCATCGCATCATCAACCGAGCGATGGAACACCTGGAACATCGGAACATCTGTTGCAGACCTCACGACTTGTCTTCTCGGCAGGGCGCCGGCAGCCTCTTCTTCAACGTCTTCTTCCTCTCCGCGAGAAGGGCGCGTCATCTGTTCTCCCTGATGAAACCTCACGAGCATGAGAAGACCACGGACGCAATCCGAGGTAATCGCACCGAGTACCGCGGGCGGGCCGTGGACACGGATCAGTCGAGGAGGAAGGAGTACCAGAGCGGGCTGACACGACGTGGTTTGAAACAACGAATCGAGCAATCCACACTTGCGCGCCGTGGCGACCCCTGGAGGAGCTAAAACACTGGCTGGTCAAGAGGCTTGTTACAGGACTTGCCTCAAGTCGCGCCGGGACTTTCTGGATCTTTGGATAATAAGGGCACTTGACCCGGGGCGGGAAGTACTCCAACAGCTAGCCAGAGCCAGAGTCTTCAGCAACGCCACAGGCCCAGGAAAGCGGACTTGCGAAGATGAATTCTGTATAAAAGTTGTAGGAGAAAAAGCCCCAATCGGAAACAAAGCAACAACAGGGTTCCAACGGGCGCCGGTCGGATCGCCTGGCGCGGACTGTGAAGGCAACCAACCCATCACAGGATCTTTCTTGGCGTGGGCTCGTTCGCCAGTGGGGAATCTAACCAGCGGCCTGCAGTACTGTACTACAGTGCATGTACACAAAAGGTGCCAGGCTGCCTCGGCTCCAGTGGAGAGAGGGAGTCGGCAGCCATGTCGGCGATGATGTTGAGGAATGACGAAATCAATCCAAACCCAGATCTCAAGTTGACTCGCACTCTGACCAGAGCAAGTACTTGGGTAATTCACGTGGTGTGCTGGTCTGAGTGGGATGTTTGACCGATGTTTCTGAGAAGATGAAGTCGACGACTTACAAAGATACTACCTGGTAGGTACTTTGTACAAGACAATACCTTCAGCCTCACGCCGTTTTGGGTTGAGCGTGACGTAGTGCAAATGACCACAATGGCATGAGTGGGCTGGTGGGTAGGGTAGCGGCCCGGCGACCATTGGATGACCGGCCTGCCAGCTCTCAACTCGTGGATCAATCAGCCTTACCGATCAATCTCCCCTCTTGCATTGTGATGCATACCTGTGAGCCCTGATTCGACCTGACATAGATTGGTCAAGTTGCCTGCATGATGTACTAAATCTTCTCATGTCAAGCCCATGATACTCTGTACTAGACCGTTCAGAATCCACCACTCAACTCGGACCTGTCCGTAGGGATGAGCACCAGACAAGTGCCAGCAAACATGCCATCTACTACAGCCCACGAGAAGCTTGGAGCCTGGACAGGAGCTTCGCTCCAGGTGCCACAGTGGCCACAGAGGCCATCCTGCAGCCTGTGATCGCGCCTCCTGGTTGTTCGGTTCCTGATGCTGTGTGCTTGCTCACGGCATACAGAGGTACAAGATCCGCTGTACTCTGTACCTGTACTCTGTACCTGTACTCTGTACCTGTACTCTCGCCGCCTCTGAAGCAGATGCGGATTCTCATAGTTCCCAGCCCTCTGGGTCTGGCCTGAACGACTTCAGAGAGGTTCATGCTAGAGTGTAACTGCAATTGACGACTTTTGCCTGTTGCATTCTTGTTGCGAGTCCACGGATGCAATTGTATATGGTGCAAGGTGCACCTCGCAACAGTGTCCAGCCATGACTTGAGACGAAAATCCCCCGAGTCTGGACACAACCCCACCTTCCAAGGTTCGATTTCACAACAAAGGTGCCCGAGGCAAGGCAGGAGGAGGGAGGTACAGCTATCATAGTACTGACAAGGATCAGGTGCTTGGAGTATTGGGGCCTCTGCCAGGCTGCCAGGTCTGAGTCTGCCTGTGGGCTTGCTACAATACCCAGGCGTGGTAGCAGGCTAGATGCATGCCCCTTTGGGATCCCTCTCCCCCTTCCCATCCCTGGGCACTAGTCCTCATATCCTCCGTTAGTGTCGGGCCAGACAGGGAACCTGGAACTGGAGACGTGCCGCTAGCTCAACGGATGCACGCGAGGAGCTTGGGAGGGATTCGTCTCCAGCAGGGAGCGCTGGAGTGTTGTCGGGTGCTACCTAGGTACCTACTACAGCGGAACCTTGACCCACTTGGGAGCCTTGGTTACTGCGGTACATAGTAAGTGCTGCGTGTCGCACTTAGGCCTGGTGCCCGTATCAGTAAGTTACCAGTTCCCCAGCTACTAGTCAGCAGTACCAGTGCCTGTGTGCGGTGGGTCTGTGGTCTGTGGTCTGTGTCCGTCTGTGCCTTTTGCCTCTGTGCCACCGCTTCATCCAGCGGAGCGATGGATTGCGTCCCATGTGGCACCCAATCCATCAACCCCTCCACACTCACCCCCCCCCCAAAACCACTCCTCTCCCTGACCTTCTCGTAGCAGACAACTCCCGTCAGGGCCAAGTCGTTTGTGCATGCTGCGGCATCATTCTGTTCCGGTTGTGTCAAAACATTTCTGACTTTCATGCGGCAATACCCCCGTCGTCTGGTTTCTTCCACTCCTCACTCGCCTGCTTAAGCTCCAGTCTCATCAGTCCAACTTGACTGTTGTTCTTTGCTTGTACCCAAGTGATCATTGCCGTCGTTGTCATTATCCTCACCTCTTGGTCACCACCCTCCGGCTTCAACATCATCATCATCACATACACACACCAAGGTACTGTGTATGCGTGTACGTGTGCTGGAGCAGCACGTAGCAGTGCAGAGAAAAGGAGACATCACTATCACTGGACGTCAGGAGTCCAGCTCGGCGACAAGACGACCCAACCCAGCAAGCAAAGCATCAATCCATCCATCCATCCATCCATCCATCCATCCACCCATCAATCAACCAAGCAATCAACTAAATCAAAGCTAACAAGCATTCACTGGATATTGCCCTCACCCCCCTCGCCCTCCCACCGCTGCCCTGCCCTGGCCTGTCCTGCCCTGCCTGCCCGACTGGAACTGGACCTGGAACTGGAACTGCAACTAGCCCTGGATTGGACTGGACTGGCTGGACTGGACTGGCCCGCCTGCACGTCCACCTACAGTTTATCCTGCAAGCGCCACCCTGATTACCACCTCACCTCACCTCACACATCTGCATCCACTTTCCATCACACACATCTTGCTTCATATCTGCAACCACCGACGTTCTTCCTCTCGAGGCCCGTCGCATCCAGTCTGAAGCTCAACAATCAACCATCTACACTCCTCCGCCATCGAGTTCCCTTCTCCTCTCGCCGCATTCTGCATTCCACGACCGTCTTTGATCAGCACTTCCTCCACCTTGCGTTAATATGGCCGCTCCTGGGGTCCAGTCTATCAAGGTTTGTTCCCCAGCAACTTTCCCTTGCCCGCCGAATGGGCGTTCTCTTTTCCCTTCCCCTTCGTTTCGCTACTGGCATTGGCAGCGGGCTTTGGCTTTGGCCTTGCCCAACCTGCTCTTACACAGAGGCCGCTCGCATGTGCCCTCGCAACAATGCGTCCAGTCAAGTCGAGTCGGGTCGGGTCAGATAGCCACACGAGCGACGACAGGCTGACAATTCAATTCGCAAACTGCAGTGCGTCGTGACAGGCGATGGTGCTGTCGGCAAGGTACGTTCCAAAGACATCCAACCTCCTATCTAGATTGCTGCATCTCATTTACTCCTCTCCTCTCCGCCCCCTCCCCTTCTTCTCCCTCCACCCTTCGCGCTCCCTTCTTTTGTCCCCGTCGCATTGCACTGCATTGCATTGCGCTGCACCATACCGCACCGCATCATCTGTTTGCTAACCTCAACTACCAGACATGTCTCCTCATCTCCTACACCACCAATGCCTTCCCAGGCGAATACATTCCCACAGTGTACGTGCAACCTCACCTGAGCTCTACATTGGCCATGGCCTGAGCCGAGCGGCCTCTCGCACGTTGCTCGTGGCCCGTGCTGCCGCCGACGAATTGCGGGACCCAGACTGACGGTCGTCTTCCCTACAGCTTCGACAACTACTCGGCGAGTGTGATGGTCGATGGCAAGCCTATTAGTTTGGGACTGTGGGATACTGCTGGACAGGAAGACTACGACCGACTCCGGCCTCTCTCCTACCCTCAGACCGATGTCTTCCTGATCTGCTTCTCTATCGTCAGCCCGCCATCCTTTGACAACGTCAAGGCCAAGGTGCGCACAAGACAACCCTTCCCTAAGGGCGTGGACATGACCCGGACAAGGCGGTCAACGGAGACGGTTACATAGTAGACGAGGTGGGACTGACACGCTTTCGCTCGCAGTGGTACCCAGAGATCAGCCATCACGCCCCAAACATCCCCATCATCCTGGTTGGCACCAAGCTCGATCTGAGGGAGGACCCCAACACCATCCAGAGTCTCCGCGACAAGAGGATGGAGCCTGTCACCTACGACGAGGCCCTGCGAACCTCCCAGGACATCAAGGCACACAAGTATCTCGAGTGTTCTGCTCTGACGCAGCGCAACCTGAAGGCTGTCTTTGACGAGGCTATCCGGTACGTTAAACACGTTTCTTTCTTTCCTGTCCTGCAGGCCATTACGCTGTCGGAGACCCTAGGGTCGTTCTGTATCGAGAAACTGACTGACTCGATTCTTCACTACAGTGCTGTGCTCAGCCCGAGGCCTACACCCTCCCAGAGCAAGAAGAAGTCGAAATGCACGATCCTGTAGACCATTCTCAACCGACCGAACCACGGCGGAACGCAACTGCTCGACCGATTGATTTCATACCACATCATGCTGCTGTATCAAAGGACCGAGAGGCGAAGAAAAGGCTTTTCTAGAAAGGACCGACTGGCTCAACTTCACAAAGGCTCCCTATTTCACCATTAGAACGGCGCGATTATGTCAAACAAGGATCGATTTTCTTTCACGGTGTCCTGCTCCTTGCAACGGCGTCTCTTTTTCAACACAGGGCGGATCAGCGAGAGCGTACGATACTCAGTGCTTCGATCACGGCGGTCCTTGGGCAAACAACGGCCACATGGGACAAGAGTCAGTCTTTCGCCGCCTAGCCTCTGGCTTGCCAGGAGCCCGCCTGCTCTGGAATCTCAATCACCTCCGCTCGAGCACATCATCATCGGTCTCCCTGTCCAGTCTCTCTTTTGTCTCCTGTGCACCAGGATGATTTCGTTCAAGCAACCTCCAACAACGCTCAAAGGATATCCCCGGAATTTGTTTTTGGTTTTCTGTAGATAGCAGCAGGAGAGGTGCGGAAGGGGGGGGCTGGAATAAGGAACTGGAAAGGAGAACTCTTGAGATTTCCGTCTGGTTGAATGAAGCAAAGGGTTCTTCTACCACTACTACTACAACTACCATCATCACCACCAATACTACAAGTAACCTTTAACCAAGATCACTGAAATCATGTAGCATGGTCTCGCAATTTCAGGCGTGATACTGAGGTACGAGGTGGAGTTGGTGCGTGACATTTCCTCTTCGGTGAAAATCGAGAGACGGTGTCGTTCCAAGCTATCGCTGAACAGGAATATGCTCCGTAAAACCGGATTCCCTCCTCGCCTGTACTGGCATCAAGCAAGATGCTCTTATCCGATGACGCACGGTGGCCCAAGTCGCTCCGGAACCGAACATGCCTGACTATATCTAGCATAAGCAGACTGCTCCGAGCTCATTCAGAACAGCAGCAGTTCCTATGTGAGCGTAAACTTGGGGAGGAAAGTGAAACGCGGGTCGATGACATTCCTCGCCATTGGATAATACCACGAGGGCGTGGACCAGATCATGAAGATGACCACCCACACGTACCCAATGACCCTCCGGGCCACCGGAGAGAACCAGGACGTGGGCCAGGGCAGGCCTCGCACCACATCTTCCACAATGATTCCAACGGGCTGCAGACAGAAGAACGACAGGGCGCCGGCCTCGGCGCTCGACATGCCCGCGGCCACCTCCATCGCCTGATGGATCACACCGGACATGAAAAAGGCGACAAAGAGCCGCACGTAGCGGGACAGCAGGCGATGCTGGCGCAGCACCGGGACGCAGCTCACGAGCAGGTCGGCGTGGCCGGCCAGGATCGGGCGCATTGTCTGGTGCCAGGCAGTCCTGGAAAAACAAGTCCACGTTAGCAAACCGACCCTCGACTCAAATGGTTTGTCCCTGGGCCCTCTTCTTCCTTCCCCCCACCCCCCTTGGCCCACCCTTCTTCCTTGGGGTTGCTCACTTACCCCCAGAACCGACGTATGCTGTACGCCTCGCGCATCGGTCCGAACAGAGCGGGCCACTCGTGCGGACTGCACAGCCCCAGCCCGAGGGCGACGAGAGAGGGGACGTAGTACTGCACCAGGAGGATCATGTACAAGCCCAGCCAGAACTGTGCGGTGCCGGTGCAGCGAAAGACGACGTCTGCCCTCGACAGCCCGCCTCTCCCGCCTGCTGGCCACAGCGTGTCCTTGCCCGGGGCGATCAGAGCCCGATCGGGCGGCTGTATGAACTCCATCACGAGATAGGCTGCGACGCTGATGGCGAGCCGTCGCCACATGAGACGCAGTCGGGACTCGCGTTCCACCGGTGACTGTTGTGGCTGTTGTTGGTGTTGGCTCGTCCGGACCTGCCATGGCGTCCCGATGCGGCGGTGGTTCCAGAGCAAGGCGATCGCTTGTCGGAACGCCGTGGGCGACTGCGGGTTGGCCTTTTCTGAGGGTGAATCTTTGCCCTTGATCGAGAGGATGGCGGCCCGGTCCGCTCTCGTGACCAGGAGCAGCTCGGACGCGTTGAGGAGCTGGAGGACGACGAGGCCCGTGATGGGCTTGCGCCAGTGAGGGTTCTCGGTATAGCGGAAGTACGCCACCTGCTGCACAAGAGCCAGCACCACGAGGCAGGCCAACGCTACGAGACGCGATGCCACGGCCACCTTTGGTAGCTTGTCGATGGTGGCGGCGAAGATGGACAGGAACACTGTCTCTGTGGCGACGATAGCCAAAGCATGGCCGTTGAACAGTCCCGCCATCTCAATTGATGTCAATATGGAAGAATTTCGACCCTGGTTATCAGGCAGACTGAACACCAGTTGTTCCCCAGCAGCATCGCGAGTTCTTATCTAGACTCCTAGGTTCGATCTTCGGTGTCAAGGGCAACGCGAGTCCCGCAGGCCCGATACAAATGTCTCAGAACATGTCAGTATTGGCGAATCGCCATATACCTCATCACACAGCGGCTGAGAAAATCAGCAAGGGTGAGGTGGAGGGTCTCAGCCACACATAAGACCAGGGAACATTGAAGGACACTCTGCCATCCGCGAACTCTGCTGCTTGGGTTAGCCCTTGCCATGAGATGCCGCTTGCGCTCCAGGGTGGTACATGTGATAAAAGTAAATATGCCCTATGACTGGGCGACGCTCAGGTTGGCTCCACGGCAAATCGTTGCCTTTTTTTTCTGGCCGCTTGTCCCGGTCGGTCAATACCGAGACGTCTCCTCTACAGGTTATCCTGACCAAACTCGCAATGTGCGAGGTAGAAGGAGGCCGACATAGCATCGCGCCTTTTCCCCCTTTTTTTTGTAACAACTGCGTTGTGTGGCCCGACCATGGCCTTCTGAAAGCCACAGTCTTGGAAAGGCAAACTCCATGCGCGCAAACGATGCTCTCGAGGCCGCCTGGCCATGGAGAGGACCCAGAACGAGATGGGCCATCTCACCAATTGGGCGGCGCCGATCAGCTCGTCGTGAAACCTTGCAGTGGGAGAGCACTTTCCGAACTGTCTCTTCTTTTGGTCCTCCGAATCGCATTGCAATAGTGATCATTTCCGTCTCCGTGACGAAGGGAATGAGGCCAGCCAGGCCTCTTCCCTACGACCTACGCCCAGGGACGTGAGCGCGCCGACTTGGGTGCACGTAGGCGTCCTCCCTCGTGTCCTCGACCGGCGCCTTCTTCTCGTCCACCTCCTTCCTCGTCTTGGCGTTCTCCAGCTTCTCCAGCTCCTCCTTCTCGATCCTCCTCGCCCTCTGCTCGTTCAGCCGGCGGTTCTTCTCGGCGAGCTTCTCCATCCGCCCCTCCGTCTTCCCGCCGCCGCCCGCCGTGAGCTCGACGTTGATTCTCCGCGAGGAGCCCGTGGCGTCGGTGAACTCGGTGTGGTGGAACTTGGCCAGGCACGTCTTCATGTGCGAGTAGTTGTCGAACTCGACAAACGCGATGCCGCGGGACTTGGTGGGATTGTCACGCTCGGTGAGGAGGCGGATCGAGGTTGGGTGCAGAGAGGAGAAGTGCGACTTGATGTCAGCCTGGGTCGCAGTGAAGGGCAGGTTGCCTGGTGATGAACGGGTTAGTTACCATTGGGTCATGCGTGAGCAGAGGTTTGCGCCACAGGAATGAGATAACGGGGACCATTTAGAAAAGGGGGGTGGGGAGGGCGAACCGATGAAGCATATGAACTTGTTCTTCTTCCCAGACTTCTCATCCACTTGGCCGACAGCTTCGCCGTCTTTCATCTGCTGATCCTCGTCGCCATCGACAGCCTCCTCGTTCTTCTGTTGCTTTTTCGTCTTTTTGTCGCTCTTGGATTTTTTCTTCTTCCCAGATTCGCCGTCAATCTCTGCTGCAGGCTCGTCCTCAGACTTGGCCTTGTTGGCCTTCTTGGACTTCTTCTTCTCAGCCTTTCCGTCGACGTCCGCGGCGATAGTATCGGCCTTCTTCTCCTTTTTGCTCTTCTTGTCCTTGACCTTCTCCTTCACCGCGTCGGTGGCAGGAGCAGTTGTCTCCTCGATCGCTTTGTCCTCGACATCGAACTCGTCGTGATTCAGCGCATCAGCCTCCTCGGCCTTGCGCTCCTTGTGGCTCTTCTTCTTCTTATCGCCCTTATCCTTTTTGCTTTTTTTCTTGTCGCTGCCGCTCTTGTCTTTCTTGGCCTTTTTGGACAGAACGGCATCGCCGACTGCGGATTGGTCCGCCTCAACTTCGGCGAGCTTGCGCTTCGCGGCCTTCTTTTCCGCCTTGAGCTCGGATTTCGACATCTTGCAAGACGTCTTAAATCAATCGTTTGGATGTGTGTCGGTTCGAGCGGACGTAGCAGCTTGAGTGCGTAGAAGTCGTGTGTAGCACAAGAGATGGATAAGCAAGATTGTAGCTTGAGCAAATCCACCGTCTGTGAGTGAGAGCACAAGCAAGTGAAGGAAGGGGAAAGGCCTGCAGGGAATTTTCTGCCGCTCTAAGGAACAGAAAAAAAAGGCGGACTCGGGCACCAGCGATAAGATAAGCCTCCACACATACTACTTACCAGCGTCAAACAGGTATTAGTTCCCACGTTTGCGATGCAGTCTACCGAAACCTTCATCCCATTAATAAGATTCTCAGAAACTTAAACCTGTTATATTCTCTTGTTTCCATCCACACAAAAGCAATTCAAGGAATTCAATTCTTTTACTCTTTGAATCTGGTCGCCTTAGACTGGCTGCCAAACTTGCTGTCTGTCAGTCTGTCAGTCTGTCTAATGTGGCTGTCTGGTCTGGCTGTATTGTTATAAAAAAATAAAATAAAAATCAGAAAGAAAAAAAAGTGGTATACTTGAATTAATAAGTAAATCCTTTTATGAATTCTTGGTGGTGGCTTAGACAGAGTATTCAAGAGACTCACACCTGTTTGACCATGGGAGTACTTAATACTACATGCAATTTGAGAGAGTCATCTGTATATGCACCACCCACACCATACCTCTTCCTCATGTGTAAGTGAATACTCACACAGGTCTTGGCAAGTTCAAATGTCAAAAGTCAAATGCTGCCTTCGGGTGAGAAGAGGATTCATATGCCATCGATGTATGCTATCGGAGTGTGTTCCCACAAGAGCCCAACAGATGCCTTCACTCTTGAGTGGTGTCTTGGAGAATGATGGACACGGTCTGTTTGTGACAGCCACATGAAGTGAGTGGCCTTGATGGCCATCTCATCGAAAATTGTTGTGCATATCACGACATGGCAGCCACAAGGACACTTTGCTGAAACGACTGAGCGTGAACAGTGGCTAAGATTGTTGCGAGTCTAGAGTTCTACCATGCTGTTTTCAAAAGAAGGTCTGCCCACAGATGAGTACATGACCAGAGAAAAAAATACCTCCTCATTACTCTCCTGTCCACCCTTTGACCTCCTTGCCATAAGATTCGAAGAATGATCCATCCGCCGCACCAAAAGCTCTACTCTAGTGATGAGGCCCGAAATAAGTTGTCCATGAGAAAGGTCAAGGGCAGAAATGTCGATGGTGCTGTGTACCGGTATGGCGGCTTTGTCCGCCGAGAATGGGATGATGGATGATTCTGTGATCATATTCCGGCAAGGTAAGCCAGCGGCGTGTACAGTCCGAACACTGCCGCGGCCTAGACGGCGAGAGCCAACAGAGTTGATGGACTTCGTCGGTCGGCGGAGGCTTGGGCCTGGGACCGTGTGACATATGATGCCGTCTCGTACGCCGGCTTCGAGTACGAGTCTGCGACACCAGCATCAACTTTCCTAGCGCCAATCCCACCACCATTCACTGTGACGACAGCGACAGTCGAGAGGATGCCTCCTCCATTGCCAAGGCCGTTGCCGCCTGCTCCTGCACCACCGAGACCACCTCCTAGGCCTCCATTGCCGCCTCCATTTCCAAGGCCGCCTCCCGGGCTACCACCCATACCTCCCATGCCGTCACCTAGGCCACCGGCACCTCCCCTGCCGGCTGGAATCATCTCAGTGACGGTTGATGAAGCAACAAAGACAGTCGTGACCGAGACGGTGGTGATGGGGTTTCCAGGGCCACCTGCTCCATTGCCGGCCCCGCCCAGGCCGTTGCCTCCAAGGCCGTTTCCACCAAGTCCGTCTCCAAGGCCATTGCCGAGTCCAGACCCGCCGGAGCCGTAGCTGTAGCCACCGTTTCCGTTGCCATCACCACCGGGTCCAGGTCCGCCCAGGCCGTTGCCGCCGCCGAGTCCGTTTCCAAGACCAGATCCTGCACCTCCAGCGGGCACGGCGAGAACAGTAACCGTGGCTGCGGCTCCATTGCTTCCTAGGCCACCACCACCTCCAAGACCATTGCCAAAGCCACCACCGGCTCCATTTCCATTGCCGTTGCCACCTCCGAGGCCGTTGCCGAGGCCACCAAGACCGCTGCCTGGTCCAGAGGAGCCGCCCAGGCCATCACAGTCGTCCCCGTCGCCAAACCCGGAGGCAGGTCCTCCTGCACCACCAAGGCCATTTCCGAGGCCGCCGTTGCCGTTTCCTGCACTGCCGAGGCCTGAAGCTGGACCGGAAGCAAGGACGGTGATCGTTTGGATAGCTCCGCCGGCACTCTCGGCGACCCCTAGTCCGTTGCCGCCCTCGAGTCCATTGCCCAGGCCATTGCCGAGGCCTCCGTTGCCGATGCCATTTCCGAGGCAATTGCCCAGCCCTGGGCCGCCCGAGTCGCCGCAGTCATCGCCGTTGCCAAAGCCAGATCCCCCAAGGCCATTGCCCAGTCCGTTTCCTAAGCCATTGCCGCCAGCTTCACTGCCATAGTCTCCATTCCCAAGGCCTGGCCTGCCCAGGCCATTTCCAGGGCCGAGGCCCGAACCGGCGCCGTTGGGTGAAGCGAGGACTGTGATTGTCTGAATTGGACCTCCTGCACCTCCGAGGCCGTTACCGAAACCACCATTGACTGAGCCAGACCCAAATCCGGATCCTAGACCGCCAGCACCACCTAGGCCATCGCAACCACTATCCAAGCCTCCAAGACCAGATCCGCCGAGGCCGTTGCCCAAGCCGTTGCCGTGGCCTCCGTTGCCAGAACCAGGCCCACCGAGGCCGTTGCCTCCGAGACCCGAGCCAGCACCACCAGGAGAAGCGAGAACAGTGATTGTGGCAGGGCCGCCAGGACCTCCGAAGCCGTTGCCGCCTAGACCGTTGCCGAGGCCATTGCCGAAGCCTCTAGCTCCGTTGCCATTGCCATTGCCGTAGGCGCCGTCACCTGAGCCACCGAGGCCAGATCCACCGAGACCGTTGCCGCCAACGCCATTTCCGAGCCCACCGCCTGATCCAGCTCCGTTGGCGGGAACTGCTAAGACGGTGACTGTAGCTGCAGCGCCGCCAAGACCATCTTCTCCCAGGCCGTTGCCACCAAGGCCGTTTCCGAGCCCATTTCCAAGACCGCTGCCACCAATGCCATTTCCGCTGCCAGATCCACCTGCACCGGAACCTCCAAGACCGTTGCCTGCCACTCCGGATCCTCCAAGGCCATTGCCATTGCCGTAGGCTCCCAATCCAGAGCCTCCGAGGCCATTGCCACCATTGCCGTAGCCTCCGACCCCTGAACCTCCCAGGCCTCCAGTACCTAGACCATTTCCTCCAAGACCGTTCTCATCACAGTCGTCCAGGTGGGAGACGTCATCAGAGTCATCAGAACCCCTAGGAGATAGCTTGACATCGTGACTGGCCAGGTTAAGGGCTGGGCTGGGGACGATCGGCGTCGAGATGTCGAAAGGTGCGATGGTCGGGGAAGACAAGGCAGCAGATGCAGCCGGTGAAGCTGGTGAGGGAAGCGAGGAAATACTTTTGAAGAAAGAGATCTCGGAGAGGCCGTCCTCTGAAGACGACGGACCGGAGAGGGCGGGGCTGCCAGAAGAAAGGAGAGCAGGATTGGTCGGGACAGACAAGGAATCGAGAGTGGTCACAAGCGATGCTGTACCGCGGGCAGCTGAGGTATGGCCCATGTGGATGTCGATCTCAAGATGTACATTTGGGCTGGAGGGGTCAAGGTTGATAGTATCAGGAGAGGCGAGTCCTGGGGGACCTCCCTGCACTGGAGAGGGCCCGACGGTGGCGGTGCCGACGGTCACTGTGCCGACCGTCTCAGGGCCTGGGATGGTTGTTAGCAGACAAATGGCAGCCTCTGGAGGCTAGGTTGACGAACCGATCTGGAGCGTTCCTGCGTAGACAGTGCCACAACGCGATAAGGCACTGAGGCCAGCCGTTAGGAGGGTGGCTCTCATGGTGACTTGTGAGATATGCTGCTCGTAGAAGGAGAGCTTGTGTGAAAGAGTGTGAGAGAGTAAGAAAGTGAGCGTAGTGGAAATGGGGCGAATTTACTGCACGCGAAGAGATGATCTCCAAAAAAGAGCGTCGATCAGGGAGTGCGAGAGGAGTGCGATGTTTGCGGAGTGAGAGGAAGCACAATCCAAAAATGGCCAGCAAAGAAGTGACGTTTTCTAAACGTATAGGCTGGCGATGGCGATGTGTGGCGATGCAATGTGATGTCAACGTTGAGGTGGGCGGAGTAAGTGGTTGAGTGGTTTGTGTGAAGAAGAAGAGGAGGACGAGGAGGAGGAGGAGAGGAAGGCAGAGAGATAAGAGCTTGAGCAACGAGGAGAGAGCACAACAAAAACAAAAACATTGCCTGGGAGGGTAGGGACCTTCCGCGCCATGCACCTGCTATCATGGAAGGCGTTGTGGGTGTCGGACGGGCCTGAGCACCTGGGCACCTTCTGCACTCGAAGCAGGAGGACTGCCTCACATGCTTCTTCCTCCACTCTGCACTTCCCCCTCCTGAACCCCGTGCCTCCTTTGCCCCCCAACTCTGGATGCAGATAAGTACCTAGGTATCTCGTCAGAATCCAAGTCCCCAGCGCAGCCCACAGCAGCCCACAGCATCTCGCCTGAACAACCTTGGAGGGTGGACGAGAAGTGGCGCCTGCAACAAGTATACGAGTCTCAGCAGAATAGGCCACCACACGGATCCCACGTCGTAGCTTGCCAGCAAAGCTTTCTAGACGTCATCTCCATCATGTGGGTTTGTTGGACGTCTTGGGCCCCTTCTCAAGACATCATCAATTGACGGGGTCCAGATGCGTCTGGCCAGTTTCCTGGGAAGTCTCGAGCGGTTCCGTCGGGCATCGCTCGAGCCTGTCCTTGCTTTGTTTTCCCTGTGTCCCGCATCATGACGCGCAAAAAGTGGAAAGGAAATGACAATGCAGAGCACCGGTGATGTTTGGGTACTGCCTTCTTACGGGGGCGAGGACTCTTCTCTTCGTACGGCGCTTCCCTAGCCACCATACGCGCGCGCAGTGCTTGCCGACGTGCTCCCGAACAAGATTGCCACAAAAGAAAACACAAAAAGAAACAAAAAACAAAAAAGAAGGCAGGGAGTAGGTCTGGGCAGGCAAGTGGGTGGCGTGCGCGTCGTTCCTGCTGAGACTTCGTCTCGAAGGGCGGTGGCGGGGAGAAGGCTCGGTCGCAGCAAGCTCTATTGAGGGGGGAGGGGGGGTTGTCATTCTCGGCGACTCTGCAGACCCTTCAAGGCCGACCTCCAAAGTCGGCCAGCAAAGACGATGTGGTGAAGCCAGTGGTTCAGGCGGAGCACATGCGGGCAGACAAACGCCTGCCGGCTGGTTAAATTTGAATAGCTTGGCTGGTCTTGCGCGGATCGGGGGCGGAGGGGGTAAGGGGGAAAAGATATAGATAGATATAGACATGAATCTTTGAGGATGCACCCGTCAAAGTTGATCTCTCGGGAGCATCAATATCACTCCAGCCCGACTTCCTGGTCTGCCAGTTCCTCTGAAGATATCCAGTCCCCGCCCCGAGAAAAAAGTCCGTGCAAGAAAACAGTCCGATGCACACGTTGATGGGTACCTTGGGTACAATAGACCGCTGACTTCGCATGTCCACCGAAGAAGATACTGCACTTGTCTTGACGATATGATGCAGGAGATCCGGGAGAGCCGCACATCAAATGTAGAGCAGGGAAAAAAATAAGGTCGGTCAAGTTTGGTAATCATCGATATGCAAGCAGGTTGTGCGCCTGGCCTGTCGAGGGCGGCTGTCGTGGGACGTCTGCGTCTTTTGCAAATTCTGCGCTGGGAAGCAAGAGAGAAGAAAGAGTTGCTGTAATGTGTTGACCAAAAAGTGCCCAAAATGAGATAAGATGGCGCCGTGCCTGCTGAGGCACGACGATGCTGAGATGCTGACCGAGGGTGATGACGCCTGACTGGAAGTCCAAAAACAGGGTAGGAAGAAGAAAGGGAATATCGCAGATGAGGCCACGACTCGCCCGCTTTGCTATGCCTGGAACCCCGAGAAGGCAGATGATGGCCCACAGCACTGCCGCCGGACGGGGCGTCGTCATCTGGGGAAGGGGGGGGGGGGGTCGAAGATGGACGGACGGTCGAAACGTATGACATCGAATGAGTGCGCCCGGCGCGCCGTGTCATCACAGAATAACACATCTCGGATGGTCCCTGTTCTTTCGTCTCCTGCGCTTTCTCCGAATCCTATCGTCGGGTCTGTATCGGCTGTTTTCTTCCATCTCCTCCAATGCGTCCATGGCGTCGTCTGCCCTCAACATTTGTCGGCAAATGTCAACAAAGACCTCGTCGACGTTTGCTGTTGGAACTTTTGTCAGCGCCGTCGCCCTTCTGCCAGAGCACCGACTTTCAACTCACTTCTCGTCCTCGCGCTTGCCTCGTAGTACGGTGCCCCCCACTGTTGTGAGATGGCAAAGGCCTTGGTCCGAGGGATCTGCCGCTGGTCCTCCAGGTCGGCCTTGTTGCCGATGATGACGATGGGCACCTCCTCCCTGTCCTTTATGCGCAGGATCTCCTCCCTCAGTCCATAGAGCTCCGACAGTGAGGACGGTGACGTTATGCTGAACACCAAGAGGAAGCCCTGGCCGTTCTTCATGTACACGTCCCTCATGGATGCTGCGTCAGGTCATGTCAGTACGAGGCGTCCTCTGTTTCGATCTGGCGCGCGTGTCGTGTATCTTACTGAATTGTTCTGTCCCTGCAGTGTCGAGGCTGGAAGAAGGGGTCAGATGGGCACAGCTGAGTATGGTGTCCCCCAAGACGACAACAGCAAGTACAACTCACATTTCCAAGACCACTTGCCGCCCCTGTGCCTCATATCAGTATCGTGTGTGGTGAAAAGGGACAAGGGCATTGCCGAGATGGCAACGACGACTTACATCGACGGTCATGTGTTTTTGATACGAGTCCTCGATGGTTGGGTCATAACTCTCGATCCACTCATTGTGAACGAACTGTGCTATTGATCGCCACGACCGGTTAGTTTAGCGTTCACATGATCATATCTCATGTTGGGTTGACAGGTTGCTAGACAAGGGGCCCTGAAGTATGCCCATGTCGATGGAGTATACCGACGGGTGGGGAATTCCACTTACCCGTTAAGCAACTCTTCCCCACGCCGCCTGGAGAGAGGGAGAAAAGGGGGCTGTCAGTTAGACCTGCAAGCCGCGGCTGCGAGAATACACAGCCGGCGTAGAAGAAAACACCCGATAGAGGGTAGGGGACGCTGCAGCGCAGACGACGCCGAGGTGAGGTTGATGGGGTTGCTCACCTGCTCCGAGGACGACCACTTGAAATTCGCGACTTGACGGCGCACGCGGTTAGAGTTTCCCGTCTGGAGAGGGAGAGCGAGGGAGAGACAAAGAGGCGCACCGAGGCCGGGCTAACCCATGACTTACAAAGGCTGGTATCTGGGCGGCATGATTTCGACCCGGACGGCACCTGCATCAAGCCTGACTCGGCGAGACCAGAAAGGGGTGGAGAAAGCCGGCGACGAGAGAGCGAGAGGGCACGAGGAGACTTCGTCCTGCCTGAGAGCAGGGCGGGCGATTCACCTCAAGCCTGAACCAAACCGCCTCCACCAAGGCCGTCCAGTCCAAGTGCGGGTAGGTCGCCGGGAGGGCGATGTCAACGTTCGGGAGACCTGACAGACTTCGGCATGCAGTGGAGATCCGGTCGCGAATAAGAGAATTTCGGGATTTGGACAAATGGAGAGTCGTCCGTTCGGACACCCAAAGTCAACGGCCGTTGCGTAAGGACCCTGAATGTCGCAGGCGCGTAAATCCTTGCGAGGCCCAGATCCAGACTGTAAATTTGGGGGCTAGAAGCGGGGAGGGGGCCGCAGGACGGGTTGCCAGCAGCAGGAGTGAGAGGGCGAGAGATAAAACGTGGAAGCCGAGTGTGGAGAGCGCCGTCGTTTCGGTCCGGCTCATAGGACGGGACGGGATGGGTTGATGAGGATGACGAGGTGAGGCGTGGTAAGCTGATCAGCGGGCACAGTCGGTCTCGGGGGTCATGTCCAGGTCGGGGGTCGAGCTTGAGGTCAAGAACAAGCTTGGGAATGCCTTCGGGGGGCTCAGAGAGGGTGAGAGGGTGAGAGACGGAGAGGGCTGGGCCTGCGAGGCGCAAAAACGAGATTTACAAAAAAAGGGTCCGTCTGATAGAGGTTAAAGGTCGATGCACGTGTATAATAAAGAGAGTGTGCTCAGAGCAGAGTGACAAGTCCAGGTACTGACGGCGGCAGTAGTCGGCCTGGCCTGGGGAGTGCTGCCAAGCGCCAGTACTTTAATTAACGGCGATTGGTGGAGGGATGGGTGGTTATGCGTGCTGCGTGGTTCGTGGCTCGTAGTGCGTGAGAGTAGCGGGGGGGGGGGGTTCCAACACGTGGAAAAGGCCGAAGGTTGGGTTTTCAAAAGAGGACAAGGCCGAGTGGGCGAGTGGTGGTGGAGGAAGGGCTCCGATGGGCAGGAAGAATGTGTCAAGGCCCAAGGGGGAAACAGGTCGACAGTCGGAGAGGGTACAGGACTGTGTGTGTAAGGTATGGATGGATCAAGGACTCTTCAAGCCACCAACCCCCCCCCCCCGCCGGGGTTCTGGGGCACGGGCATCGAATTTGATATGGTCGAGCGGTAAGCCAGGTGTCACCGCGCCGTGGGGTGACTTATTTATTTCATTTTATTCTGTTTCCTCTTTTCCTCTCAACTTCTTTTTCCTTTTTCCCCTTTTCCTTTTTTTTTTTTTTTTTTTTTTTTTGCGCAAGACATTTACACCACGTCATGTAGTTACCAAGTACCGTGGCACGTACATGTACCTACATGCCCTGGCGTGTCTGTAAGTACCTGCGCCTGTACCAGTGCCTGGCACTGCTGCCACTCGTGGGTGGAATTCCGGACCCCCAAGGAACCCCCCCCCTGAGCGACCAAGTCCTGACAGGGACGCGATCTGTGCGGCGAGAGTACGCACCAGTGGAGACCATCAACTGCTGCGTACTGCCTACTGCGTACGCTTCACCTCACGGACACTTCCCTGTAGGTATGCAGCAGACAGGTGGGTGAGTGAGTGGGCGATGGAGGAACAGGGCATGTACGGTGTTGCAAGTTCAAGTGCTGCGTGCGGCAGGGCTGTCGAGTGATGAGGGAATGATCAGCCGTTGCTGCATAGCATTGGCGACGAAATAGGTACGAGCCGTTCAAGGACCTCGAAAAGGCTATACTGTGTATACTGCGTAGCTATGCAGTCACCGGGAGAGGCAGGCTGCCGGCGACACACTCATGCCCAGGCGACGGCCAGCGGTGGTACGAATGGTACGGACATCCTGAGAGGTGATGCGCCCAATGGAATTTCAAGCCTCGACCCTTCAGATGCAGAGGACAAGCAAAGGCCTGCCAGTGGCGAATCACGACAAGTGTTCGGAATTTAGGTCCTGTAATAGGAAAGGAACCGGGGGTGGATAAGGGGGAAAAGGTTCATGACACAGTCGGTCTGGCGAAATGACACGCGGAGTATGGAGACGACAGGGCGCAGAGGATTGTTGAGCTGGGGCGACCGTTGAAAGGCTCGGAAGATTTCATAAAGAAGAATTGGAGGGAACCGGGGCAAATCATCGTCGAGGTCGAAAGGAAGAAGCGGAGCCGCGTGTGCCAAAGTAGGGTGAGGTATAGTTAAACCGGGCCTTTCTCTACTACGAAGTAGTAAGTTATTTCTTCTTGTGCTGATGTCCCCCATCTCCCTCACCTCCACCCCTTACCCTGATCTTACCGTGCAGCAATCCCAGCCCCACTTATAGATCCCGTCGATGTCCTCGTCCACGGATCCCAGCGCATGAACTACAGCGCACACAAAGTCGCAGTATTGGTCTTGGTTGTTGCTGGTCTTGCAAACACACATCGACACCATAGTAGGGCATCTTCTACGTACCCAAGGTACAGCGACCATTCCATTGCACTCCAAGCTTCCAAGAACGTCAACTGACATGTGAGAAATTCTCCGACGTGTGAGCCGCGGCTCCGGTTCTCCATCTTGTTTTCCCCTTCCCTTTTGGTCATCTCATTCATACATATCTCGTTGGCTTATTTCCTCTGCTTGTCTCTTCAGCTTCTTACATTGTACTATATGTAGGCGTTGCTTCCATGACCCCTGCTGCGCAGTGGCAATCATCATATCTGATGGAAAAAAGTCATATAAAAAAATAAAAAAGATCATGCACCTCGGCCAGGAGTACGGTACAGTACAGATGAGCTGTTTTCAGTATCCTCTCCTTCTTTTCTTCGCACCGTGTACCCTCTTCTGCATCTTTGTGGCTCCATTCTCACGTGTGCCGAGACTGCCCTCCAGCAATCCTTCAGCCTTCCCCACACGCGAGGTGATCCGGTCGGTGTCTCGTCTCGTTCGCGTTCCCGAGCACTTGAGGAGCGCTACTGCACGAGAGCTCCGAGGTGCAGCTGCAGGCAGGGCTGCGCTGCAGGTCGCAGGCTGCAGTAGTAAGTGCAGGCCCGGGACGGGAAGTCGCACAGTACTTAGGTACGCAGATACAGACTCCGGATATGGTTGTGTGTGTCCAGTCCAGGTCGCGGTTCAGGGCCAGAGGGCTCTCTCCCGCTGCTTCAGGGCGCACCTATCGAGCCCCCTAGGGCAGGCTGGGGGCCCCCAATCTTCTTCTGTAACCAGTGTGACCTGCCGGTGATATCCGCTTGTCCCCAGCGGACAGTACCTCAGCAGGTACAAGCGATACTGGTACTGGACTCACCACATAACATACACAATGTAGTATGTACTGCGAGGTGGTGATACGCTAATACTATGTACCCGCCTGGGGGGCGCGCTGGGCAGGCTTGGGCCAACCAGGGGGGCCAGCTCCCTGGCGCGAGTCAGCTCTGCAGGCCGCCCGCCCGTGCCGCCTTCCTGTGGTTCCCCGGCGAGCATCCAGGGCTCGCCCTCCCAGATACCCTGCCCTTGTACGCTAGGCCTCTGCTGCGGATGGGTCTGCCCATGTTCTCTCATCCAGAGATTGATTTCTTCACTTCCGAGGCTTGTGCGAGGTTCCCGCGAAAATCCATATGCGACACACCACAGGGCACCTAACTTTGAAGGCACCTCATCATCACCACACCACAATACTATAACAGTACACATGTAACCTCACACACCCGTCGTCTCCCCGTTATGCCGTTCCACCGGCCACGACCTTGGGACCCCACAGGATGAGGTAAAGTAACGATCCACTGCTCCACTCTTGAACCATGTCGCCATGCACGACGCGGGGCTCCACCGCACCAACGAATGCCCGCTGCTCCTCCTCAAAGCACAGAATGCAACCTCTCAGGCATCTCCACCGCTCTGGGATTTCACGTCTCGCCAAGCAGCCTGTGTGCATACGTGTGTGCGCGACTACCGTGGCGTCGGGGTCAAACATATCAACAGACTCGTACTTGTACAGGACCATAGGACAAGCATACTGGGCTAGGGCGAGAGGACCCCATCCCACTGCCCTCCCAAACCTTGCCCCTGCTGGGTCGCTGGCGAGGGACGATCTTTATGATGAGGCTCCCTCGCTACATGGTAGTTAATAAGACCACGGGCGAACCGACCATGTCCATAGGTTAAGGTAGTCCTCCAGGTCGACACCCGATATCCGACATCCGGTACCCTTCCCTTCACCCGGCAGCGGCGAACAAGAATTGGAGCATGACCTGGCGCCCTGGTTTTGACATCTGCCTCGGTGGGACAGTCCTCGAATGTGCTCTGAAGCACGCACAGTGTCGAGACGGTCGGGTTGCCGGTGGCCGCCGTCGTACCTGCAAAGTACGTCTCTACCACCTACTCCATACCACATCGTGCCTACATACAGTTATGGTATGTATTGTACAATACAATACAAAGAACTACCGTACCCACGCCGCTTCGAGCGGCTGTTGTCCTAACCTACTATGTAGCCGTCACATCTGGCACGATTGGCACCATCCATCCGTTCGGTACCCGGGCGTGGCGGCGTCATCTGTCAACGGAACTATCCTGATCTCGTCATCTGTGGCTGGAGGGCCTGTAGCCTCCGGGGCCTTCATCGTGCGTCCCAAGAGCTGGACCCTACGAGCTGTTCTGCGCACGCACCCGGCTCGGGCTGCGAGGGAGCTGGCATCAGCTTCTTCGCCCGGGCAATGGGACCCCTCACCAGCACATCGCGGAAATCCTCGATCATCTTCCGCGGCTCTTCATGAATGCATTGTTCATGCGTTCGCGACGCCGTTGAAATTAAGTCTCCATATAGCCCCCAGGCCAACTCGACCGCTTTACCCCCAAAACTCGAACCCCTTCGCAGCCCAGCGCTCTAGCAAGCTGGTCTGTCCTCTTCACCATTTTCGGGCGCAGTCATCCACAATACCTGAGTCCCCTGGTGTTCTGATGTCTTGTGCTCCGTTCGTGTGGGGCTCGTCCGAGTGGTTTTCGCATTCGACAATCGGAAACAGCAAGGTCACCCCCGCCGCGGCAAGCAAGATGAATCTTTTCAGGGTCCTCCCAAGATGTCAGAACTGCCCATCCATCCATCGAACAAACGCTAGCTGGCACCTCCCAATCGGAACCTCCAGGCGAACCATCCGGAACCCTCTTTCGTCGCGCAATGTGGTGGGCCACTGCAACAGCGCGGCTCTGGTCCAGATCCACCATCGACTCGCCCAGTCTGGGCTTACGACTTGGTATCCTCGCACCTCCCTCAGTCTGGCAAGACGCAGCGCACGTCCTGCGTCGCTGAGGGCAACCTGCCGCCCAGTCGGGCCTGCCTGCAAAGCCGTCTGATCCGGTTGTTCGGCCCCGAGCCTCGAGAGGCTGCGCTCGCAGCGAGCGGACGATCTTGCCGCCAACGGGGTCTAGCTTCACAGTGCGCGGCGCGGTCGTGGCCTCGAACTGCATCGCAGGCCACGAACCCAATGTGGGGTGCGCGGGGGAAACTTCCTGCGAACCCTCCCCGCAAGCTGCAGCTGGCCATCCGGGGCTGACGTCGCGCCGACAGGACTGATTCGGACACCAATGGCTGGCCGTCCCACCGAGGCGGGACCTGGGTCCAAAGCCATGCGGCCTGCAGTAGAGCCCAAAGGAAACCGCCGCTACCGGTCTCAGCCGCATCGAGGAACTCCTCTTGCCAGGGACCTGGCTCCTACTTGTACCCCCTCGGTACCGTACATCCGGCTTCGGAGCCGAATGGCGACGGCGTGGGTATGTTTCGTTTTGCGTACAAAGCACTGCTGTTGCTGCTCATGGTCAAGTGGCTTGTCGAGAGCATTGCACTTGCATCTGCTGCTCTATACAGCGGGGTGCAACAACAACAACAACAACAACAACAACAACAACAACAACAGAGGCAAGAAAGGTGCATGTTGACGAGCACGTAAGATGCATTCAATGCTGCAGGCTTGACGAGTCCGGTAGCGTCTCTGGGCTTAGAGGTCACACGGTCTTTCGACGGTTTAGATGCTTGGTCGGGAAATGTGCTGCATATATCATTATCCTTGTGAATATTCGGCGTCAAGTGTATCTGCCCCAGGCACGCAGACAGTCTGCGGGCCTGCTTGCGAGTTTCAAGGTCTGTCTCCATCCACACTAGGCGCCGTCAAAGGTGCGGACGACCCCGGGACGTTCTGAGAGCACCGAGTCACAGAGGTATTCGCGGCCTTGTGTACACTCTCTACGTGACCGAAACATAGCTGGGAGCACTGGAGCAGTGTAGCAAACCCAGCTCTCAAAGTGTTTCCTCAGGATGACTCAGAGGTCCGAAGAGTGCTGCGAAACCCTCCCTGAGGTATGAGCTGCCTAAAACTCATCCCGGCCGACCCAGATACTTGCTCAAACCATGTTAGCCTTGCTCAAATTCCTCGGCGTACTTCATTGCTGAGATTCTCTGAGCACGTCGAGGAAGGAGGCTTCTCTACCTACGCTCGAATCAACGCGACGCCACGCAGTTGCGTCAGGCGAGGACATGGGAGTTCGGAAGCCTGATGCCAGCTCGTCGGCTGTATTTCCATCCTTCGGTTGGGCCGACCGCAATTTCACCAGTGGTGGACTCCTTGATGCAAACCCCGGCTTCTGTAACGTTGTCGGCATTCTCACTCGGTAGCTGGACACGCTGGGTTGCTGGGGAGGCTGGCAAGCTATCTCTCTGGAAGCAGGTGCCTCGCAGAGGCGCTTCCCCGGGGTATCATATCCATGTCACATGGCGAAGTCTACACACTGGCCGAGCCGCGCTCTGCCTAGATGGACACCAAGCATCATCTTCAACACGCAGGCAGGCCTGGCTATGGGGGAGCCCAGTAATGCGGATGACACGGTGACGTGTCCGTCGAGTCAAAAGGCTTTTCCATCAGACCTTGAGCCATACAAAATATGTCGGAACGAAACCAGCCCGAGCTACTTTGACCGTGTCTGCTTGAAACCCAGATAAGTCCCTACACGGGGCTAGTCTTGAGAGGGTGACGTATGGCGAGCGTTGCAAGAATGGCAAGACGAACACGTCTGTTCAACGGCCGGTGTCCAGTGAGAGTACTGAAACATTCCAATCCATGGTCGCCACGGTCGCCACGGACGCGGGCTCGGGCTTGTCGGTGGAAAACCCTAGCATGGATGTAACTCAGATGTTCGCTATACCAACCCAGGGGATGACGGGGTCGGGCTAGCAGCGCTGAAGAACGTCTCCTTCCCATGTCATCGAGGCAATTCATTGAAAAGTGGACAAAAAAGAACGGAGTCAGGTGCTGCTATTGCTGCGCGGCTGCCAGTGCTCATGTGAAGAGATGCATGGACGGCCTGACGTCCCGTCCGGACATCGCGGGCACCAGTGTACAGCATATGAACCAGCAGGCACCCGATTTCTGACACAGAAGAGTCTATGTCTGCAATTACAGATCACCGCAGCGTGTACTTTCCTGCATCGTCGACGCCCAGCACTGGATCCGGACCCTCCTCCGCCGAGCTCTGGCCCGCCTCGTCATCCGTGATCCGCGCCGGGCTCCTGGTCCCCTCTGGTCCGGGCGACACATTTCCCAGTTCCGCGTCTAACTCGTGCTGCTTCTGTTCTCTCCGCGCCTTGCGACTCTTGCGCTCCGCGAACTTGAACGGGGTCCCGTGCGCTTCGTGCTCGGCCGCGACTTGGTCAAAGGTCTTTTGAACCGACGCTGCTTCTTTGCGGATTCGGCGGGTGCGCAGCAGCCAGATGATGTGGGATGTGAATATTCCCAGCTCTAGGACGAGGCTAGGATGGTCGTGTGAGTACAACCATTATCGCGAGCGAGAGTCATCGGTCTTGCGTCTGTCGTCCCTTTTTCTTGGGGGGAGGGCGGGGGGTTGAAAAGAGTAAGGGGTCGAGAAGGTCTTACCATATCAAGTAGAGGACGCCCCCGAGGACATCAAAGGTATTCTGGGCAACTGTGATGATGGTTGTCAGCGGGTGTGACCGCGATGGCTAAGATACCAATCTGGTAAACTCATTGGCACTGAAGACATACCGAGTGCCATGAGGGAGAAAAATGCGCCACTGCAGTCCATGCTAAGGAAGATCTGTCGTCTCATGTTAGCGTGTGTAACTGACCGGGAGCTTTGGTTCGATGATGATCAATGTTGCACGTACCCAGTTGATACCAATCACACGTCCTCTTCTCTTCCAGATTTCGCCGTACGGAGGTAGCAATCCAGCCGCCAACAGGATCGATGCGACGATGCCCACGACTAGTACAGGCGTCTCATTGCCGGCGTAGTATATCGGCTTCGGTTGAGGTCGTCAACACCCTTTCCTATTACATCACAAGCGCACGGCAGCCGACTCACCCGGATCGTAAGTATAAGTGCAGCCTCGACTCCGCCAAACACAATGCCCGTAGCCACCACGAGCAGCGCGGCGGTCCATACCCTCCACTTGCTGAAATAGACCAGCGTCTGGGCCCAGCTGACGAGACACAGGGCCATGAAGCACTGGGGCTGGACCTGGATGGGGATGTTGAAATTCTGGACGATGCCGTACTGGAGACTATTAGCTTGCGGGAACGGAGCACAAAGTAACTTTGGAATCCGTAACAGTAAGAAAGGGGTGCCTACCACGCCAAAGGGGACGCCGCAGAGGGCCCATAGGAACATCATGGTGCCGGGAAGGCCATCGGTCGACTTGGTGCGCCAGTTGGTCCAGATCTGGGGCACAAGCTGCACGCACCACAGGATGGTGCCTATGGTGCCCAGGACATTCGCAGCAATGGGGATGGAGGTCTGCGGGGCCATTGTGAGGTGGTCTGTTCAGGATTGGGACGAGGTGGGACGAGATTTGTTGATCCCCTTGTCGGATGTCGGGTCTCTGTCTCGTCATGGGGGACTTGATGATGTTGATGATGACGAGTGTATAGGTCACCTGCCGGAGAAGGAGTGCGCCGGTCGATGCGTCCCTGGAAGTCGCGAAGCACAGGCCCCTATGAAGCAAAGAGGCCTAGACGCCTCTGCCCAAGACCAGCGGCGAGACGGCCGCTGGTAAGCATATATATATATATATACAATATATATCATGCAGTGAGGTGTCACGTCGGCAGAACAGACGAACCCTGAGGTTGTTTAGAGCAGTATCCAAGGCCCGATAACGTTGACGCTTGGGCGATGCTAAAACACTTGACAGAAATCTTATTAGTCCGTTCCATTGCACGAAGACCTGCGAGGCCGAAAACACGGGGCTGCAGACAGAGGGGGACCGCGCACAGAAGCAGAAACGGTGGCGGTGAAGTCTCGCGTGGGTCGTTCCAGTCTTTCGTCTGGCTGCGTGGCGGTGGGGGGAGGTGGAAGAGTGAGGCAGCGCGTCTTGATAGGGCACGAAGGGAGCAGAATGAGAGGAGGACAGCACCGAGACAGGACCGAATTACTCATCGAGTTTTTTGCAATGTCCGTACCGCAGTAGATGCGTTTGGAAACAATGTGATTTGTATTCCCGGACGGTCGGCCCCCGGCCCCACATGATAATGTCATTCATTGTATGGTTGGTACCGTGGCCGCCATCGGGCCGCGTTCTGTCTTGCCCATAACGCCGTGGCCTGGGGACCGAACTGCCGACCCGCCCGGTTTCGGGCTGCCTGTTATTGCACATGTTGATGATGTGTTGCCCATCTGCGCCCTCTGCCTTGACAGGGCATGTCGTGTGGCTCGGCTAGAACCGTGATGCTGCCATACGTCTTAGCCCAATGCTCTGGAAGTGCAGCATATGCTGAGGTGAAGTGAGGTGAGATGCATCATGGTCTCGAGACATGCAGTTGAGCACTATCACCCTAACCCTCTTGTGCACTGTGTGTGCCACACACCACCGCTCCAAGAACATCGTCTCTCCCACAGTGCCAGCGCTGCTCTGCAACTGTCTGGCGCATCCCAATTTTCAACCACGGCTCGTCTAACCACCCACCACCAGCGGATGCCCATGTCAGTCCTTGACCAAAAGGAAGAAACTTCGACGGTCTAACAAACTCTTTTTTCCTCCTGCGATTTTGAGACTTTGCAGTCTCGCCTCCAGACAAAACTCAAAGTCTCTTGGCATTCACTGTAGCCATCAGTCGCCCACTCTCGTCTCTTTTCCTTCAGAGGTCCCTTTGACACAACCACCATGTCAGGAACGGCAGCAAAACCACCCAGGCCCACATCAGCCAAGTCGAGAACCAAGAAGCGCAAGGCTGCCGAGGACGAGGGCGACCTCAGTATCCAAGATGCCCCTCAGGCAGCAGTCGCAGCATCCACGCCAAACAAGAGACCCAAGCAAAAGAAACACCGCCGCCCAGGCGCCGAGGACGAGGACGCCCTGTTCGACCTCGACCGGGGCGTCAACACCATCTTCTCCCGCATGGACCCGGATCTGCTCGCCGATTACGTCGCCGCCAACACCAAGCGGTTTGGCACCGACCTGTCGCCCGTCGAGCTGTCGGATCTCTATGTCCCCGCCGGCGCCATCTGCGATACGACTGGGTTTGCCGAGCCGAGGGTCAAGGAGAACCTGGCTGCTTTTTTGGAGGAATTCGCCGGTGGTGAGGAGGAGAAGAAACGGCTCGGGACGGCGCCCAAGAAGTGTGGAAGTCCGCACACCATCGTGGTGACCGGTGCCGGGCTGAGGGCTGCGGATCTGGTGAGGTGAGCTGTGCCTGAGCTGTGCCGATGGCGGTCCGAGGCAAATCTCGGGGGCACATGGACTGATGTGGAGCAGGGCGGCAAGGAAGTTCCAGAAGAAGGACAATGCCGTTGCCAAACTGGTGAGCTTATGCCTTCTCCGCGTGGCTCAGGGCGGGTTCTAATCGAGTCCAACAGTTTGCGAAGCACTTCAAGGTGGCGGAGCAGGTCGACTTTCTGAAGAAGAGCAGGACAGGTATCGCAGTTGGTACACCCGCACGGCTCGCGGCCTTGCTGGACGACGGTGAGTTCCCCGAACCCATCCCCCCCCCCCTTTATTTTAAAAAAAAATTCCCTGCAGAAGACCGGCTGACTTTCTGGCCAGGCGCACTATCGGTGGAGCATCTCAAGCGGATCGTCATTGATGCTTCGCACATCGACCAGAAGAAGAGAGGCGTCATGGACATGAAAGAGACTATGATGCCGCTCGCCCAATGGTTGACGAGAAAGGAGTTCAAGGCAAGATACGGCGATCAGTCAAAGCCCTTGGACCTGCTGTTCTTTTGAGCGGATTGCGGAAGTCTATGGGCATGCAGAAACAGCACAACGTAGCAGAGGCACTCTCGTCACGGGGCAGGAGGAACGACACCGAGACGGGCTCTAGACTCTAGACGGGTTGCCGCCGAGGTCCAGCTACGACTACATCGCCCTGTTCGAGGAGAAACGTGGTGCCCCTCGACGACGGCGGAGGGCCAGGATCTTCCGAGGCTCGGCAACGTCAATGTCACAGATGCAGGATGAGCCTGCGCATACGTGTCCTACGGACTATCGTACTGTGGTTTTGCTGTGGCATAGAGCCGGGCAGACCAGAGAAAACGATAGACTTGATATCCCTGCAGGTGACGGTAGGAAAGGCGAAAGCCCGGCGCACATAAGTGCAGAATGAGCGCGAGGCAAGTTCAAACAGCCTGACTGTAGCGCTTTCAAGAACAGACTTGGGCGTACAAGACCTTTGATTTTCCATGTGCATGCTGCTGTTCGAGATGGACGAAAATGCTACCTGTTCGTGTGGGCGCCAGCATTCCCGACTATCAGTCCCAGTCCTTGTCGCGGCGCCCAGCCCAGCGCGCTGAACAAGTACCCCCATCCCTTGACTTTGAGTGTTCCGTGCCGCTCATCTTCTGTTGTCACCCAATCCCAGGCTCTACTGTATTATACGCAACCCTCGACGTTGGTTCTGTTGCTTTTGTAGGTGGTGTCAAGGTCCGTTTCGCAGCGCTTGGTGGCAGGCCTCATGAGTTTCTGCCCTGGTGGCCCAGCAGCCCTCGGATGCCTGTTACAGCAACCCATCCTACCACGATGACGGTCACGGCTATCCTTAGTTCTCTGGCGACCCCAACAACGGCCGGGCTTATGCTGACAGTGTGAATGTGGTTGATGGCCCCGGAGTGTTCTGCTGCAAGGGCGAAAGACTCCATGTCTGCTCTGGAAGGTCTGGGCGAGTTCCGCTCACAGACGAGACTTCAAAAAAACAAACAAAAAAAGGATAAAGAGGACACTGGCATTGGACGGGTTTGTCGAAGAAGTGTGTGCCGTGCCACTAGATAGACGGAGGTGATGACGTTTGAGAGGCTATATCGTGCTTAGGGTTAAGTACAGTACGTATGACTGACCAGGGTTTTAATACTGCCTGTGAAATATTTGACGACGCCCGCCCTCTACCTGGCTTACATTTCCTCAACGCTCCAAACGCAGAGACAACTTGGACTGACTGCCTCCAATATTCTATGCCATTTGGACATGTCAATGTTGCAATGCGTTGCAACTTCTGCCACTGGAGCAAAGACTGCCATATGGCACGCAAAGGCATCTGCGGATGAATCATGATACGACTGGAGCCCTCATCACCACCCATGTCGTGCTTCATGATGGATCCGAAACCAATCCAGAGGAGTCTGTTCTTCGAAGGCTTTCCTGTGGCGGATACGTTGACGAGAGAATCGTGTTCGCAGCGCAAGGAGGCGGCTTCTACGCATACAAGCATGACGATCAGAGGAGTCACGTTCAAAACATGAATTACTGTTGATGAAGCTGCCCGTGGTCATACCACATTCGAGGCGGTATCTTGAGGGGAGCACTTGATGCCAAGTGGCCTCAGCCAATGTTGTGCCAGCCCGCCTCATGTATCGGTGCTTGTTGGGACGCCACTCAGGCCCATGGATGTGAATCCCGAAACGCCTCGTCCGTCTTGCATGCCATATATGTCCTTCCGCATTAGAGTTACTTTGCCCGTCCTGTATGCTATCTATGTCCTTCCGCGTCAGAGTTGCCTCTCGCGAGAGCATGCCTGTAGCTCAGCTGAAAATGAAGTCCACCGGAGTGCTGAACCGGCACCCACGTTCCGTATCCGGATTTTGATCGTCTAGTCAACGTTCACAGCCTTCTTGCAGTCGACCTGGACGATCTCATACGAGGCCTCGTTCTTTGTCGTCTCTATGACCAGCGCACTCAAATTCTTTCCGTACACGCAGCCCGAGTCCAGGCCGAAAGTGTAGCCCTTCTTGCCCTTGCCGTACTCCTTCGGAACCTTCAGGCCGCTCTTGGCGTCGTGGCCATACACGATGGTCGTGATGGGCTGCCTCTCCTCTTTGCCTTCGTCCTGGTCGCCATTCTTCTTGTGCTTCTTGTGCTTCTTCTGATCCTTGCTCTGCTTTCTGACGAGCCTCTCCTGGTACTTGCTCCACTCCTCGTACCAGAACGTCCCATCGCGCCCGCTGCTCGGCAGCGCCGCATCCTCGGCGCGATCCTCGAGGCCCTGTGAAACGGCCATCTTCTCCATCTCCTTGTCGACCTTTGCCTCATCAACGCCCTGCAACTTGGCAAGCAGACCCCTGCTGGCGCCGCTCTCCTCCTTGATCTTTTTAATTAGGTACTTCTCCACCGCGTCGCGCCGCAGCTCATCCGCGGGGTAGGTGATAGTCCTCATGTTCATGACAGCCCAGGGGTCCTGGCTCTCGAGCGGGAGGTTCGGCACGAGCCCCGCGTGGACGACGACCATGTTTTCGAACAGCGGACTGTCGGTGCCGCGCGGGACGGGCCCGACGCGTAGGATGAGCGGCAGCTCCGACAACCACCGGATCTGCTCGGCCGACAGCGACGCTGCCGTCTCGCGGTCGCGCTTGTCGCCCTTGGACAGCGCCGCCTCGGCCGCCTGATGCGTCTCCAGCGCGCCGGCGGCGTCGACCTCGGCATCCTTGCCGTCCTTGATCTGGAAGGTCTCGAAGGCCTTGGCGGTCGCCTCGACGTCGGCGGCAGAGGGCTTCTTAGTCATGGCGGCGTGCGCGAGTAGGACGCGGTCTTCGTGGTTGCCGCGGACGGAGTGGGCGCCCAACTGCATGGCGAGCTCGACGACGCCCCTAGAGTCGGGACCCTTGCTGATCAGATCGCCCGTGAACAGCAGGTGGTCGCCTTTCTCGTTGTCGAAGCTGACCTTCTCGAGGAGGTCCTCCAGCGCCTTTTTTTGCCCGTGTACGTCGCCGACGATGACCAGCCTCCTCGGCGCGTCGCTGCCATCCTCGGTGTATTCGCCCCCGCTGTTCGCGACGGGGACGTACTGCTCGGGCAGTATACCGACCGTCGTCTGCGGCATACCTTTCAGGGGAGGGCGCGCCGCGGTCCCGTAGCTGGTGGGCGGCAGGTCGTCGAGAAGCGCCTTGTAGGCGAGTGACTCGGCTTCGGTGACGGCGACGACGTGCGGCTGGAGGTCGCCTGTGGGCTCGAGAAAGTCCTGGAAGTCTCCGGCGGCAGAGGTTGTGAGGCGCTCGTAGGAGAGGAAAAGGGTGATGCAGAGCGTGAGGACGCCGATTGTGAAGAGTGTGCGTGGACGCCGCAGCGTTGAGTCGGAGATCATGGTTCTGGCGGGTATGTTTGGGGGAGGTTGGTCGTGCAGCGAGAGGGACAAAGGAAAGGGGTGCGCCTGGCTGGTGGCAGATGTCTTGATTACCTCGTCATGAGGGCTGCCCAGGTGGAGCGGTTATGTACAGTACATGTACAGGAATAATACAAGAGGAGGAGGAAGTAGCACTCATGTCCAGGAGGTTTTGTCTGTCGGACAGAAGAGACAGCGAGCGAAGAGGACTAGAGGGTGCAATGGTGTGATACTGAACGGTGCACGTTACACGTCGAGCTACCAAATACGAGAACGACACTACAGCCTGAAACGCAATGACAGCTCAGCCAAGCGCAAAAATCATGTCACATCAGATCTGGGTGACGAGCAGAATTTCGAGCCCGGGGCGGCTGTACACTTCAGAGGGACATATTCGAAGACAACATGGCAGGTGATAAGAGCTACTAGTAGATGTCATTCGCCACTCATTGCTGTGTAGGTATGTACAGTACCCTTTCACATGCCGGCGGCCACTGGATTGAAACATGTGTGGGTATCGCTGGGTTTCAGAGGCCGCTGCGTATATGACACCAGACCCAGTCAGTACGTATCAGCATCGGTAGCAGGCTCAAATGGCCACGCCAAGGGGTGTCGCCTTATACAAACGTGAATGTTTGAGCGCGCTTCCGCTGCCAGCCCTGGTGACTCTCTTAAGAATGCGATGATCCTTGAAAGCATCGTCGGCCTTGTTTCGGATCAAATGAAATGTATACGCCATCAGTGGGGCCATCGCATGCCTTTTGAATTGCTGATGGAGCTGGAAACACAATGAGGCTTCTGAGAATCCCCTGATCGGCTCTTCGGACGGGCCGGTACACAGATTGCTGGTCTTTCCGGGCGAGCTCACGCCTGGTGTGTCCTGGTCAGCATTTGGATCCCGAAAGACCTCTCCAGCTGCGTCATGCCGAACAGCCAATGGTGACAGGCGCAGGATGCAACGATGCAGCAGGGGGGCCAGGCGGGTAATGGCTCGTGGACAGTCTAGGCACGGTGATGGGTATCTTTGTTCTGGTCAGTTGGGCAGACTCTTCCACCCAAGCGCGCGAGTGCTCCTCTTGGACTGGTACGAACATGTCTGCCGGTTCGAAACGTCCTGCTCCGTCTATTGCCCCAACAGCTAGCCGTATCCGATTGCTTCTCGAATTCAAACAACAGAGCGGAAATTTGATGTCGCGATTGAAGTCGTCCAGCTGCAGCTGCAACCTCTCGATCATGCGTCGACCATCCTTTTTTCCCTTGCCGTTCTTGCCACAGAGGGCCGCCTCTTCAGACGGATCACGGCTTCTTCTCTTCCATGTCCCTCCGGTATTTCTCGTTCTCCACCTCCCTCCAGTCCTTTGGAGCCTGCCCATCGCCTTTTGTCTCGCCTCTCGTGCCGCCGAAAGCGCTCTTGCCCGCGTACAACTGGTACCCCTCGCCCGTGGACTCGCTCTCCTGGAGGTTCTTGAAGGCGGCGGGCTGGTTGCCCCGGAAGCGCTTGCGCATGTCGATCATGCCGCGGCGGCACTCACCGAAGCCCTTCTTGAGCTGTTGACATTTCGTAGGCAGGGTCTCGGCAAGCGGGGATCGTAGGCAGTCAGAGGCCGAGTGTCGCTGGACCATGACGCATTCAGATTCCTGGAGGCATTGCGCCAGGGCGGCTCCTGCAGTGGTGGCACGACAGATCAGTCGAGCTCGCTGGAGGCAAAGAACTGTGGACAAGGAGACGGGAACAAAGGGAACAACATACTTATCTCCTTACATGAGCTTGGCATTGTCAAGGAGGCGAGGTCAAGAGCTGGTGTAGACGGTGGTCAGAGGGATGAAGACGTCAAGATTTCATCCACCAAAGAAGTTGCGGCTCCAGCCGGGTTGGGGGTTGCTTGAGGGGGGTCTGGGACCTAGGTGCAGGGATATGGGTGCTGCAAGGAGGCTCAGGTCGGGTCGTCGTCAATCGAGACCCACCACGGGGCCCAGCATGGCAGGGAACAGGGGTTCGTGGGCACAGGGCCACTTTGGCCGCACCCTCTGTCAGCCTTATCTATCTATTTTATATGGTGCTTCGTGAGCTCACTTGCTCTCGTTGTGCCGCCTTGGCTCACCTTCTGACCGCCGAAATGACTCGGCCATGGCATGAGAAGGCCCGGAACACGGCAGGTCGGTTTGTTGGCCCCGGGCACCATCAGATGCATAACCTAGCAGGAGTGACATTTGATATTACTGTCATCTTCAACATGGCACAACATAATCCCAGCTTGAGAAGCAAGTCCAACCAAAGTGATGAAGCCTCATTCTTCATAAAATATCCCCAGGTTTCGTGTTCGGCACATATGACAGCCGCCCTCGCTGTATTTACTGGGCCAGCCAGAAATCAAACCAATCTACCATGCCCTTGAGACTCTGCTCCTTCACCCAACCTGTGAACGTCAGTACCTACCTGCGCAAAGGTCTGTGTTCGTCCAACGTGACCCTGGAGATCCCCAGTACTTACGCTCATAAGGATTGTTGGCATTGCCCCGGAGAGCAAATCCGTGTTCCACTCCTGAGAATAGTTGCACATGATACGGCTTTTTGTCTTCAATGAGCATGTCGACTGCCTTTCTACGAGACTCGGCCGGGAAGGTATGGTCGACTTCGGAACACGATAGTAGCAATGGCTCTGGATGCGTCAGTGTACCGAACAACCCACTTGCACAGGCACGCCTGGAGGGGACCCTACTCTTGAGATCACGTACGTGATCATCCCTGAGGAACGCCGGATGTGCGAAGGCTCCAGCGGTGCATGTGTCCCCTGCAAGCTCGTTGCAGACGAATGGAGCACCGAAGCAGTACCTACGCCAGATCTCTGTCAGTGCTCAACAACGGCCAGAGCTCGTGTCGTCCAAGGTCCGCTCACCCGACACATGCAAACTTGGTACCGGGTCGGCCAAACTTGTCCTTCACCGCATGCACCCACCCGGGAGTCATCTCCAATGCAAATTTCATGTGCTTGGCTTTCCAGACCTCGTAATCAAAGCTCGGGTCTGTGAGCGTGTCGTGTCTGTCCTTCCGGTGCTTCCAGACCGGATCGTCCCTGAAGTAGTCCAACCCAACGGTCAGATATCCAGCATCGGCGAAGGCATCCATGACAAGAAGGCCATTTTTGAACATGCCCCAGACATCAGAAAAGTACAGGATGACGTTTCCATTGGCTGTTCCCTGGGGAGGATGGACAACATAGCTCTCCACTGAGCCGACGATCGCGGCGGTCCCTCGAGGCTCGCCATCGTGGATGCTGCCTGAAAGGCAGCAGTCGCCGGACGGTTTCGCAAGATAAGAATTGCCTGACATCTCACGAGCCACTTGTTCAGTGGGCTTGAACACACGAGGTCAGGTCTGGTGGAAGATGTCGCTCTTTCATTCCGGTAGTTGTGCCCCGCAGTCTAGTCCTCTCCAAAATCGCCTGACCGCTCGCTGTTCCGGGAAAACAAGCCAAGGAAGCCAATGGCAGGGCAGTAGCCGGGAAGAAAGCATGGCAGAGCCTATCACTATACGAGACTCTCCTCTTCGAGAGGCTTTGAGTTCTAGTAACGTTGCATACTTTGTAGTGTGCAAACACGCCAGCCAGACAACTCAACTGTTGCTGCAGCTGGTGTTATGTATTGAATATATTTAAAACCTCGGAATTTTCCTCGACACTCTCACCGTCTAGAGTCCTGTCATCTATTTTCCCTCGTACAGCTCTTTACTAATCGAAGAAGAGTCGGCGAATTGCGAATTGTCGCTTGTGCATAACTATAAGCCTCGCTCCGCCACCCGCTACTCCTATTTGCATTACACGTCGAGTGTTAGTCTTCCTTTTTTTGGTATAGCCTCCTAAAACCTCTATTATCCTACTATTAAAATCCTTAAAATTTTTATTTTGCTGTATTTTACAAAGTTAATTATAATCTCTATTGGAATAAATAGCATTGCGGCTTTATATAAGGGCTGGTAAAGATGCTAATGCTAACTATTAAAGTAGTTTAGCAAACTAAAACTAAGCATAGTTACATATACTTAAAACGCATATATAAATCCTTTATATAAAGCAAGAAACTTTATCTTTTTTTCTTTATATAAGGCAAAGCTAAATATAATTTCATCTTTACCCTATTATTTATTTAT
>JALRMF010000310.1:0-61190 GCA_026120015.1 Dendrostoma leiphaemia | reverse complement strand
TTTCTGGAATCCTTCCAGGGAACCTTTCTGGAATCCTTCCAGGGGACCAGATTCAAGCCCTGACGAGTGGTCTGACGAAGAGCCCAACAACGTTGGCAACCACTGCCCCTCTGACCCAGACGACGATTGGTCTGACGACGACGACCAAGATGGACAAGACTTTGAGGAGGACAGAGACGACGAGGGAGAGGGCTACGATAAAGGAGAGGGCTACGAAGAAGAGGACTACGAAGAAGAGGACTATAAAGAAGAGGACTACGACGACGAATGGGACGTTGACGACGACGAAGACGACAATGGCTACTATTCAGACTGGTGAGGAAGCCTTTGGAGGGATACATGTGTACGATATAAAAGCTGTACGAAGAGAAGAGAAAAACTGCGAGTGTTGGAATAGTGGGTGTAGCAATTGGCCGATAGCTAGCCCGGGGCAAAGCCCGGGCCGAATCGGCCCCGGGAACGGAGCTAGTCCCAATTGGGACAGCCCTTCCACCTACAAATAGCTAGCCAGTTGGACTGGCCTTCGGCCTTCCAACTTAGACCAAAACCAGACCGCATTTCACATAACCACATTGAACGTTCTCAGACCCCGCCGTACGTACGTACGAAGGTAAGCCATACCAACATGCTTATATATTTTTAATTTAAGCTATATATTTTTATAAAGCTGGTTAAGGTTTAAATATTAATGTGGTTGTTTAGGTATTTGAGTAGAGGAAGGGTTTTGTATGGGTTATATTATTAGGGATTATAATAGTATATAAGCGGTTTTAGTATTGGGAATAGGGTATTATATAGTATATATAGATGGTTAGGGGGTAATGATTGCAGTTTTATTATATAGTTTATTAAAACTAACGCAGAGGAGCTTTGTTTTAGAGGCAATCTTAAGGGGTTTTATTGTAGGTATAATTAAAAGGGCACTTTTAAAGGGTTTTATTGCAAGCATTATATAGTTTATTATATGTATAATAGAGATAGTGGTTGTGAGGGGTTTTGTTATAATTGTAACAAAGGCAATAATAGCGAAAGGCTTTATTATGGGCTACTTTTTAGAGCTTTTTTAATTTAGGAGTATGCTAAGGGTTCTTTAACAGTCTATTGTATGCTATTTGGTTGTTTTTGCTAGGGTTTTTTTTAATAGATTTAAGGCTTTTGCTAAAGCGCTTTTTTTTATTATAAAGGTTGAAAAGGTTTTAGTAGCAAAATGCTTTATTATTGTTTATAGGCGCGTAACCTTAGGTTAAGTTTTTAATTATAAAGCTTAATTAAATCTTATTTAAAAGGTTTTTTATAAGCAGCAAGGGTTATTAAATATAATTTAATAAAAGTGTTATTTTGCCTAATGTAAACTTTATTTTAATAAAGGATTTGCTTAAGGTTGCGGCGTAGATTAAAGGGGATAGCGTTAAATATATTAGCAATCTATTTATTAAAATCTTTATAAAAGTAGTAAAAAAGGTTATTATTGCATTATTTAAGGTAAGTAGCAATTGCTTTAGCAACTGCTGTATATAGGTATATTTAACTAGCGCCTAGCTATACCTTTTTATATTAAAGGCAGGCGTTAAGTAAGGGTTATATTGCCTAAGAGATTCTAGTTTTTGCTAAAAGGTTACTTAATATTAAAACGGGCTATTAGGCATTGTAAATTTGGTTAAATACTGGGGTTTTTGTTTCTTTGACTAAAGGGTTGTTTAAATTGCTGGGATTAGCTATGCTAGTTTAATTTAGGTTGCTTAATCTAGGAAATAAGGATTTTTAGGATAAATGTAGCATAGTGATAAAATGCAAGGGGTAAAAAACAAGGGAGAAATTAGGTTGTTATATATATATGTATATGTTTAAAAATAAAGTAAAAATAAATGGGAAAAGGGTTAAAATGCAGTGTAGAGTGTTTTGGGGTTGCTAATGTATTTATATATATATATGCTGTTAGTATCTTTATTACGTAATAAAGATGAGAAAGATTGTGAGATCTTTATAAGGGCAAAAGCACTTAATAAAGAGGTCTGCTAGTTGGTCGCTTATCGTTGTAACCTTGTAGGAGGTTTTAGTATTTTTATATAAAATTAATCGTTTTCTTAAGAATATAATATAATACTAAACAAGCTGCCAGTGTTTATAAAAAGGTTTTAAAGTTGTTTATATATTATTTTGCGTTGTAAATGCACTAAAAGGGTTGCTAATAATAACTTTTGCTAAAGTCCCTTAGCTATCTTTAATAATTGAAGAGAATAGCCTCTTGCTAGTAATAACTTTTATTAAAGTCTTTTTATAAGCTGTTTATTGTTTTTTGCTAAAAGTATAAAGCTTATTATTATAAGTAGTATACCTCTTTTAGGGAATATTGCAGCGGTTTTTAAGGCAAGATTTGTTTCTTTTACCTTGTTATCTATAGTTAACTATTTAACTATTAATTAGTATTGGTAAGTTAATCTCTGTATACGAAGAGGTTTGAATAGGGGGTGAAAACGAGTGTATTTGCTATTGTTGTTGATGATGTTTGGCAGAAGGAATAGAAGGGAAACTATCGTTGTACGCCAAAGGGATTAGGCGTATACGCGTACGGTCCCTTCCAATTGCCGTTGGGCTGAATCGGCCCGGCTAGCCATTTGGCCAGCTGGTTCCTTCTGGTGGCCGTATGCCTCCGGTCCGAGGCGGACCGGGCTATTGCTATAGCTATCAACCTACAATGGCCGCGATGCCCGTGATGACGGCAGCCAGGTTTGCGCCAGCGCTGACTCCCCCCAGGATGAAGCCTTTGCTGGGATCGAATTCGACATTCGAGCCCTTCAGGATGCCCTCGTTGAGATTGGCCGACCGTGACAGCCAGGCGGCGGCATCCCAGCCGCTTGTCATAGGGTCTGGGAAGGGGTTCTCCGGTGCGTATTTGTAGGCAGGGCATACAACTATGGCACCAAAGAGACTGGAATATCCTCTAGCAGGGCTGAGCATGAACTCCGGACCGCCAACCACCCAACTGCCACCATGAAAAAGTACGATCAGAGGACACTTCTTGATGTCACCCGAATCGCTGGCTGGCAAGACGATGATTGCCCTGAGGGCAGTTCCATCCGGGAGTGGAATTTCGATGGTCTCCTGTCGCAGATGTGCTGGGCATGGCCCGAGAATCTTGACGCCTTCCTCGGTCCATGCTTGCACCCCTTGTCGTATTTGGGTAATTTCGAGGGCGGTCGACGCCATGTCGTAGCTAAGGCTGGGGGTTTCAGTTCAAAGAAGATGGGGAATGACAGAAGCCAGTTGTTCTACTAGGCCTCGGATAAACTCTGTGAGAAAGTTCGGAATTGCTGTGGCTGCGGAGGACTGGAGGCTAAAAGTGAGAGGAGCGTTGAAGTCACATCAGAATAGCACCGGAAATAAGCGTCGCCTTTTAGCAATGTTATTATTAGTATAAGCCAACATTGATGTTGGTGTGAGCCAACGCTAATGCTAGTGTGAGCCAACACTGCTGCAGGGAACGAATGATATTCTTTGTCGGCCTCGGACTTTGAGACGTGCCACGTGCGTACAGGACGATCCCCTGTTTTTAAGTTAGGCGTAACCAGGAGGATATTGTAGTCCGTCTGGGAGGAACAACCCGGTCTGTTTACTGCTATCTAAACGTGGCTTGCCCGGGACGGGTAACCTCTTCCTTTCTGACAGAACAACAATTTTACCTTCAGTTGGCTGGTCCAACAGAACCAATTTACTTCAACATACATAACCAATCAAAATCGTTAACGTAATTAGTACAATGGTAAAGCACGCTACATCAAGGTAACCCTAGTTTGTATAGAGAATCTGACTAGATTGATGTCAGCTGCCTGTCTTGACTACTGAAGTAAGTGGAATAGCTGGGCCAGCCAACTGGGATATAATTATTGTTCTGTCTAAAAAGCCAAAAGATTGCCCGTCCAGGCCAAGCCAAGTTTAAGTACCCGCAAACACACGGGTCGTTCCTCCCGGACGGACCACGCTACCTGCCAATATATCCCCCGTTTCCTTTAAGTAATGGCTCACGCAGCCTTGGCATTAAGATTACAAGGTTTTATAATGTACTCAAACTGGGTGAGTACAAGAAAAGACATCCCCCCCCCCCGGCTGGGTGGGTTTGACGATGAGAACAGCTTAGACTCGCGCCCCTTGAACGTAGCCGTCGGGTACGTCGGCACAACTGTGGTAAATCTGAATAGAACTGGGACCTTTCAGCAAGGTGTGTTATGACAATTTAACAGGACAACAGGTAAGGCTGACAGATTTTAAACGTTACACAACTTATTACAAAGCAAGGCTGCTTCCGCAGATGCGGTACCTGTTGGTTGAAAGAGATTCGACTCCGGAGATAGCATGGTAACGGCGCAAATGTTAGCCCGTACTCATGACCGTATTTATTTTCTTCTCTGATCTCAGCATCGCTAAGTAAAGTCGCACATGTGCACATTACACACATCCCATTCTTAATTGACTTTAAGATTCAAGAAACTGAGACAGGGACACCTGATCGCTCTAGGGTGTCTGACGTAGCCTGGTATGTTCAACATCAACACGTATTATAATCTTCCTCACCAACCACAGTGTGTCACGTGGCCCAGCTTAAATCTGCTTATACTCAGTTGCCCGATATTCTAAGGTCACTTGGTGCATCGACATATAGTCTACGATGACCACAGATGTCATTTTGTCGATCTACTAATTTTACCTGCTTAAGGACAGTCGAGATACCTAGGTACCCAATTTTGTTTTCTATAATTCTCTAGCTTAAAGGCGATGGATTTTGTCTCCAGGGCTGTCACAGGTTGTCTACATAGATGTTCTCTCCTTTATACACAAGTACTCTATCCACCAAATTGCAGTGCCCTTTATGCAATTACTATACATAGAAAAGTCGCACATAATACACGCTTAAATACTTAGGTAGGTAATTAAATATGATAAGTGTAACTGACTCTGACAAAAATACATCACTCTAGGGAGAAACAAACTATACTTTGCAAGTTAACAATACACAAGGGCATGCTATACTAGGCCCTTGCTGTATCTAAATATATCTCCACATGTAAAAATAATTGATTCTTAGGCTATTAAGGTGAATTTCAGTTGCACTTGTCATTTTTATTATATAAAACTACAACCAAATCCAAAAGCCTATAGTAAAAGGACAAAAATACCAGACTTGTAAATGTTGCTATATAAAACCTACTAAACTTAACCACTTTTATAAATTTAAATTAACACTAGTATAAATGCATTAAATTAAAAAAGAATTAGTTTTAAATAATATTTTAAAAATCTTATAAATCTTATAAGTTATATAGTATAAATAGTTTTTTAATCATTATACAGCTTTTTATACAATAGGTAACTAAAAATATATGGTGAAAATTAAAGTTTTGTATGGAAAATTGGCAAAGTTTGGTTATTTTATCCACCGACTGTATCAGCGCTTGAGGACCTGTGCGCGAGACTCCACCTGCGACGTCCCCTCCATCGCGGGGTCAGGTGGGCGCCTCATTTAGCTTTGCACGTAGGCTGATCAAAATTGCCACCCCCATTCTGTCGTTAGCATCCGACTCACTCCTGCTGGTCGCCCAATCGCGGCGACTCAGAAATCCAAGATGCCTCCGAGAAGGCTGCGCATCCTCTGCCTCGGCGCCTCGTTGGTAGCCGGCTTTTCTTCGAACGGGGCAGTATTCCACCCATTCTCTCACAACCTTGTCAAGATTCTCCGCATGATTATGCCAGGAACCGAGATTGAGACTGTGGTCGATGGCGTGCCGGGCGACAAGGTGGCTACTGGTCGGTTTGTGGAACGCATGCGGAGCCACTGTAAGTCCACATTCTTCAGATCTTGCCCCTTTGAGTTGCTTGGAGAGTAAGGCCAGGTCTTGACTGCTTCGACAGTTGCAGAGGGAAACGAGAAGTTCGACTGGACCATCATCCTTGGCGCGACCAAGTAATGCCGAACTCACCCTGTTTCAGATATCTGAATGCTGATCGTCTTAGCGACATCGCATTCTATATGAGTGCTAACATCGACGAGATCATGGACAGGTTCAAAGAGGTCTGGGATATTCCCTTGGCACATGGCAGCAAGGTGCTCGCTCTCACGGTGCCGAGGGCAACCATTGATTGCAATAATTCGCGTCTCGTCGAGCTGCGGACTACCTTGAATCAGAGGATCAAGGGGCACCAGGCCGAGGGCTTGTACGTACAAGCCAGGAAATACAGGGCCACATATAAAGCTGACTTTGAGCACCACAGTCACGTGTTTGACTTACACGATGCTTTGCCGTGTGATTCAGCTCACATCAAATATTGGGATGACGCTATCCATTTCACGCCTGATGGATATGACTTTATTGGTGACAGAATCGGCGTAGCGTTGATGGGGATCATTGTGGCAGAAAGAACGAAACATGCTTCTTGAACTCGCGTGCATAACGAGAGGACTACCTGGAAGTTGTAATGTATCAAGAGCCGACCTCGGGACGAGAGGCTCAGTCCAGATCTCGAGCTCGAGAGTCTAGGCCTTTTCCCACATTTCCAGCTACATCGTCTTGGTATTCAGACAGCCGGGTATATATCCGCAGTCGCTACCAATCATATTGAAAAGGCCGTTGCGTGGGCAAGCGAGATAAAGATATAGTCCATTTAGAAGACTGGGTGGAAGCTGACCCTTCGGTACGTTGTATGGCGTGAGATAGTGCCTTCCATTGCCAGCCTGGTCCAATATTGTCGTCCCAATACAACCCGTCGACTATGCAGCCATGTTGCTGCCTACAAGTATATATATGCATATGGGTACTTGCGTAGCGGCCAACCTCATCAAGAATCGGGGAGATGTTCGAGGACTCAGGTTACGGCAAGATAGTCTAATTCTGCAGAGGCCCGTTCCAAGGTTCACTGTCTCCTCGAAAGTACTCTCTGCACCAACACTACTGTTTCATAATCCAAAATTCACTTATTCTCAGTGAGCAGCGAGAGGATTCTTCCTTTTTCTTCTTCTTTTTTTGTCTTTTGGGGGAAGCTCGTCCAGTGCATGGTCAGTAGTGTTTGCCACGCAAGCTGCCGTTTGGAAGGATGCAAAATCTACCGACAACTTACCCACAGTGAGGTAGTCTTGTAGCAGTTTCTTCATTGGAAAGTTTCGTGCACAGGCTGCCTTTCGCCAAAGCAACCCGTCATTTTCATTTGAGAACGGATATTGGCAGGGCCGCTTTTGGATATATCGGTGAGCCATTGAAACTTTCACACTACTACCTAGGTAAAACCTCACACAGCCTCGTCCGACACCCTTGAGCCGTGCTTGCTATTCCCTGAATGGCAATCGCAAGCCATTAGATGGGTTCCCATCTTTGATCCTCTATCGCCTGCTGATGCGAAGCGAACACGAACACCAATCGCATGAAACATCTGAAGCGAGTTGGGACGCAGAGTGAAACTCCGGGCCGAAGACATCTCCGCCAAGCATCCATCGACCAGACTAGTAATGTGCCCAGCGAAAAAGCCGCTCCCACTACTTTAAATTTCCATTTTTTTTTTCTCAGTCAAAAGTTGGCATAATCGAGAGTCTGGGTGGATGCTGAGTGGAACAAGAGCCCTGAAGCATATTTTGAGACGAACAGTGCAGTGACGAGATGTTTTGGGCACTATCGCTTCTCTTTCTAGGTAAGTCTTCTGCGCTCTCTGGTTTTGGATGCTGAAAGTTTGCTCACGCGAGTGAGGTTGAATAGGTGCTGCGAGCTCCGTGCTGGGTCGCGGGATCCTAGTCCTGCCAGGAGGAGACAAGAGCGCCGTCAGTCCACTCAGTGAACTCTCCCCAGTCAGCGACAAGTTCGAGGTATCAGCTCGGCAGGCAGCGCCGCCCGTTCCACTTCGCATCATGTCCATCGGCGCTTCTGTGACATTTGGGACTGGCTCAAGCACCGGCAACAGCTATCGCAAGGACCTGCGCGATATGTTGGTTGCTGCCGGCTCGACGGTGAACTTTGTCGGCGAGTCGCAGAACGGGAACTTCTCCGACAGTCAGGTGGAAGCCACTCCAGGTTTTGTTATCAGCCAGATTGCCGCCTCAGCAAACAAAGCAACACCACAGTTCATGCCGAATCTTGTCTTGCTGGATGCTGGGACGAATAACTGCAATAATGGTGGCTTAGTGCCTGATGCTGGCGCGAATGTGACAACTTTAATCAACAGCATCTTTGCGCAAAGTCCCAATTCGACAGTTGTGCTCACTTCTATCTTGGACAACAAAGTTCCGGCGCAAGACGCTTGCCGTATCGACATCAACAATCAGTATTCGGCGTTGGCCACACAGATGAGAGCTCAGGGAGCTAAGCTGATTCTTGTGGACATGCGAGGCCCTGACGGCCCGACCACAGCTGATCTCGCTGACGGCCGGCACCCCAACGACGTGGGATACCAGAAAATTGCCAACGTGTGGTTTCAGGGCATTCAGCAAGCAACCACAAGTGGCTTTATCACGGCTGCGGCGGACAATGGGATCCCAGCGGACGGAGGAGCCTAAACGGTAGACTCATTGAACGTTCAACACTTCGAGGGCTACTGAACGTGATATAGCACGTAATAATTCCTAATGGGGGCTTCTGGTGAGGTCTCATTCGCATGTACAGCAAACAGCAGCTCAATGATAACATTCAAGTTAGTGGCTGTTCACATGCCAGGTTCCCTCGAAGGTGACGCCTTGTCTTCTCATGGCCTGCGTGGACCATCAACTACCCAGGTGATCAATGAGATTCCTGGCTGCCTCGGGCCATCCCATGACTTCGAAGCTCACCTGCGATAGATGAACGCAAATATCGACATGATGACGGCGGTAAGCAACAAGATGTTGATGCCAGCGCCTTTTGCCCAAGTGTCTGCAGCCTGTTTTTCCCTGCTATTCCAGCTCCCTTCCACAGCGTTGGCGTGAGGAAACTCGATGTCGGGAGCGGGCTTCTCAAGAAATCTGCAAAGCGGCTCCCAACCATCATCAGGCGACCACTCGAGGAGCTTCTCTTTGGGTACAAGACCTCGGATCATGTTGCAGTGCTCTGTATGTGCCAAATGTCAGACTCGAGCCGCGTGACGGAGGCGGCATCTCATGCATACCTCGGTATATCCATTTCCCATTTCTCATGATAGCAGTAGCCATCTCCCCGTCTGGCGCTCGGAACAGGAGTGGCCATAAAAAGCGCTCGTACACATGCCATGCCCAGAAGCATTCCCTGTTGAAGATGCTCATGATGTAGAATGGCCAGTTCTCGTTGACGTGTACCAGTGTTTTCTGCATGCTGCGGAGCCACTTGTCGAGGTCACGCCTCGTGTTGAGGACCACCTTGGCATCTGGATAAGCTGCGATCAACTCTGCCGCGAAGCAGCTGGCCGCAGCATCCGTGACAGCAACGCTGTGCCCCAGAACCTCGTCAAATTCCGCTGCTGTGATGGTGCTCTCGCCATCGGGTGCGCCGAACCACTTTTTCCTGGCTAGACGCACCCAAGCTGGGGAGTATACCTGTTTGTCGTACACTATATCCCATCCATCTTGAAAGAAAGAAAAAGGCCATGTCAGCAGATGCTTGCTCCCGAACGAGATATTACATTCAAGGGGTTCCTGACCCAGCGTAAGGATTGGGATGGAGCTTGACGCGATGCAACACTTACGATAGGTATGGTCATATCCCAAATGCAGAAGAGCTTTCTGTAAAGACTCTGTTCCAGAGCGAGGAGGGCCCACGCAGATGACTTCCATCGGCCTCACACGCTTCCGCGGCGGTGGCTCGGGAATGGCATAGAAGCGCTCGACGAGGTGCCACCACCAGCTGTCCATACTCGATATCGGAGCCATGGCACTCTTTCGGTTGATGGCTGATGATTTGTGTTGGTCGACTTGGCAAGTTTGACGTCCCCATCTGAGGAGTCGTTTGGCGTATACGGAGTCAGCACGCACCGTGTCAAAGACCACGTCAGACCAGACCAGGTGTCTCACGCTCTCGCGCCGTCGTCTGGCTCTCCTAGCTTTCATGGATGACCCCTGAACTGGTCCGTCTAAGTAGCACTGCAGTTGCACCCGCTGATCACATGATGGATCTTGGGGCTTGCCCTCCTTCAAAAAGCACGTAATCAGATCCTGACCTCCGATTTGGTAAGGGGCTGGAGTACGTTCCTACACCAAAAGAGACTAGCTGAACATTGTACACAATACTTCGCTAGTTTTGCACACATTATGTTTTGGGTCGATGGCGTTGGGTTGGGCCCAGCCTCACATGCTGCATTTTCCGATGCCCGATTTCAGGCTTTTGAAGCATTTAAATCAAGTCAGCATACAATTCTGCTCGACACAATTAATACTTCAAATCTCACGCCAGGCATGTATCGACGCAGGCTCATTGCAGTCTGGTGGAAAGGTTGGGAGCGACTCAGGGTTAGGGCTTCAGGGGGTCTCAACTTTGTCCCGAGGTTATATGTCGCAGGCTGGTTGCCAAAAGTTTGTGTCTCGACAACCGCGTCATACACGACACCATGGCTTCCACGAAAGACGCGATCACACCCGAGTACGAAGTCGAGCATTTCAAGTCAATACCATGGTGCGCCAAACATCTCGAAGAACCAGACCTCGTCATCAACCCTGTGTTCAGCCGGATACCCGGACCGCGCTTCCACGATGCTCTCATGTCCGAGACGCTGAGGTCTCACGACACGATCAGGGCCTTCACGTGCTTCTACCCTCGACCCAAGAGCGAGCGTGACATCATCCCAGGATTAAAGGCCTTCGTGACGCTGGGGAACATGGTCAGTGGGTATCCTGGGGTTTCGCATGGCGGTGTCGTCGCAACCATTCTCGACGAGATCTTGAGCTTCGTAGCCCCGGGTAGCAGATGGCGGGCGTACAGAGATGGAGCACAATCTGTAGTCACTGCCAATTTAAATATAACGTACATACGCCCGGTGAAGCTGCCGGGGACTTACCTAGTTTCCGTCGCCTTGAACAAAGTGGAGGGGAGAAAGCTCTTTGTCGAGGGAGTCATGGAGGATGAACATGGCGAGAAGGTTGCGAGAGCCGATGCTCTGTTTGTGGTGATCCGACCAAAGCTCTGATGATGCATGTTTGTTCACCGATTGTTTCGGAGGGGTGGACGCACGCATGAGCTTTTGAGTGTCAAGAAGGGATGGATAGAGACCGCATTGAGGAGCAATGGTCTATCAAGAGTTGAAGGTTACATGATTATAGAGAAAGTTGCCCAGAGCTTTTCTACCGATGTTGCTTCACTTGTCTAATCCAGCCAGCCGGCGGAAGCCAGAGTTCTCAACGATGCTGAAGTCCCCTATCTTCTCGATTCCTGGCCCCTGGAATTGACTCTCCCACTTGCCCATGGCCATCTCAGCCAAGAACGTGCCTAGTTGTTGCGTTGGACTCCAGTAAGACTGCGCCAGGTGCCGGATCGGAGGTCCAATGAGGGGCGTCAGGACATTCTTGTACGCCTCCTGAGTCGGAACGTAGGGCTTGATCGCATCGTGGGTGGCGAAGTCAATAAAACACGGGCGAATCGACGTAGCGTGGAGTGTCGGGTGTTTTTTGCGCAGCTCGCCAAGGAGTATCTCCGTCTCGCCCTTGACACGTGCGAATATCTGAGTGAAGCGACCTGGTTTGAGGGTCGCGCCATGGCCAGAGACGTAGACGAAGTTGAAAGGCCGGTCCTCAGTGCCCAGGCTCTGAAAGGCCTCGGCTGCGCGGTGAGTGAAGTCTTTGGTGATCTTCACGTATTCCCTAGCACGATTCGGTCAGCCGCGTCGTATCGTGGTACGGCTGTTGCCGAGGGCGAGTACATATCTGATCAACTCACTCGCTGCTGACTTGGGTCTGCGCGATCCCCAAAGCCCAGACGCATCCAGTCGCTCCTTTCAGCTGGCTGAGAAGATCTGAATCGTACTTTTCGAAGTCTTTGTGAAGAATGACGTGTACCCGTGGGTCTTTGGAGTCTTCGGCCATTTTCACAGGCCTTCTGCTGATGATGGAAATCTTTGATATCTCTTTGATCCTCAACATGGCGTCTAAGGCGGCGGAACCGCACAGGCCTGTTGCGCCGGTAAGTATGAGGTGCATCTTGAGCGACTTTTGCTCCAGTCAGTCTTGTGTTGTTGAGTCCTGGTGTGAGATGGTTCCGTTGTTGATGCTTAATGTGAGACGGCCTCAGTTTATATATGATCCAAGTCGTGAGAAGTGGTGAGATTTGCGCAGACTGCAGAGGGGGTGGCACGTCACACATGCTGGCGTCAGCCACATGCACCAGCCCGACTGTGCCGCTCACGGGCGCGCGGCGTGCGGCCGCATCGTGATGCCTAACTCGCCCTGGTCGCAAATTATCTCCGTACCGGAGCCCCATTCTCGGCCGCATGTTCCGCAGTTACATCCAGGAAAGCTAGTACAAGATTGGAACTCCGTGCACATCTACTTGCGTTCCAGACACGACAACTCGACATACTTACAGGACTGCGTACACACAGAAGGCACTTTTCGCTAGATCGCGAAATTTGAGCCTTTCTCGTTCATGGATTTGCCTTCTGTGACAGTGCCTGGAAAGCAGCAGGCTGTCACACCGGAAGAGATAGGACCATGGGGTTTGACTACTTCCGTCGATCAGGAGTGAAACAGAATGTTAGGCCGGCTTGTGAGGGTCGGGGGGAAAGAGGGCTTTGCTTGTATGTAATGGCGCAAACCTCCGCATTCTGACCGTGTTCATCCGCAGAGAAGCAGGCAGAAGCTCAAAAAACAATAATGCACGGTTCAAAACCCCTCGTCCTGGCTCTTGAACAAAACATAAATACGACTGGTGTACGAGCGATTTCATCACCGCTGTCGGCGTTAAGGTGTCCACCTACACATGGCCATCCTTATCACCGAAGGAGACCAGTCCTCGGCGCTTGAAGTCCGTTCTATGATACAATATTATGTTCTAAAAAGCCGTTATACGTTTTGTTTGAATTTATTTATAAGTTCATATTGTCCAGGTTCCGTTGGTTCCATTAGAGCCGGTTACGCTGGTCATCTGTCTTGCTCTCATGGTCAATTTCAACATTGAACACTTCCCAGGTTTTTGTGTGGCTCCAGGGCTCGCGGACTCAGCTACTCAGAACCTGTATTACTTGACAGTGTGTTTCTAGATCTATCACGTTGTCCAGTCTCAAAGAAAAATCGATTAAGCCTATTATAGGTATTGTCGCTTCTCAAACGTCGACTTCGAAATTCCTGCAGCGCATCACCATGGCGGAAAAGGCGTCCATGCCCCTTGAAGGGAAGACGGCTTTAGTCACCGGTGCGTCTCGGGGCATCGGGGCGCAGATTGCTCTCACACTGGCTTCTTCCGGTGCAAATGTGAGTTTCGAATCATTCAGACAGATAATGAAGCGTCCATGAGGCTGAAACAGATGCTATAATATCAGGTGATCCTGGGATTCACGTCCGAAGGAAGCTCGTCTAAGATTGCAGAGCTTCAGCAGAAAATCGAAGCCTTGCCGCACGGACCGAACGCCCACGGTGCCCGGGCGAATCTGGCAGACGTTGATGGCCCAAGAGCACTAGTGGAGGCTGCTGTCAAATTGAGCCCTGGAAAGAAGATCGATATTCTGGTGAACAATGCTGGTGTCGAGGTGGTGAAGGCTCTGGCGGAGCTCACGACAGATGACTACGACAAAGTCTACAACATCAACGTCCGAGGGTCGATCCTCACCACACAAGCTGTCCTGCCGTATCTCCCTGCCAAGGGTCGCATCATCAACATCACATCCGTGGGGGCCAGAGCGGGCTTCAATGCAATGAGCCTGTACACCTCTTCCAAGGCAGCAGTGGAGGGACTCACGAGATCCTGGGCGACTGAGTTGGGGAAGAACGGGACGACGGTCAATGTGGTTGCGCCCGGCCCAGTAGAAACTGACATGCTGGTCAATATTCCACAAGAGATCAAGGACATGCAGAAGAAGACGACGCCACTAGAGAATAGGTTCGGGACGGTCAACGAAATTGCAGATGTCGTGGCGTGGCTGGCAGGGCCGACCAGCGGATGGATCACTGGCCAGTGCATTAATGCGAGTGGCGGTTGGCAGATGCCCTGATTCAGGAAAGTTGTTTCGAATAAAACAAACATCCTGCCGAAGCCATAATGAATCCGTTGCTGCTGCATGTTTAGGAGAACAAATGCGACTGATGATGTCGCCCAAATTTCAGCCACTGGCGCCCCACGCGAAATGTGTGCCACATTGCCTTGACTAACAGTTGGCACAAGTTTAACGACATGAAGAACACGACACATGGAACTGATCGTCCCGCTCGGGGGAGTAGAAACAGGTTCCAAGGTTGTTTTATGTGATGCTGTATGGATCGCATGCCTCCTCACCAATGCCGCATTTGAAATATGCCATGCAACCTCGCTAATGCAAGGACTACAGTATCGAAAAGTGTCGCGTGACCACTTGACTAAAAGAGGTTGGTCAGTCAGGTACGCATGCTTGAAGACGTAACAAAATTGACTCGATTAGCCACGTAAATGGTCCTCCTAGTAGAGATGCCTGTATCCCAGAATGCCTTTCCCTTGACCGTTTTCCTGTCTCGTTTTGACTCGTTCCGACGAAAAAGCTCTCATCATGACTACTGACTTTTCGTCTCTGCCAGTCGTCGACCTTGCTTCATTGTCACAACCATCTGTGTCAGCTGAGGCCTTGAGACGCCTCAGCGACCAGCTCGATAACGTCTTCAAGACAACAGGATTCGCATACTTGATCAACGCGCCGCTGTCACTTGATCATGATGAGATCTTCGGACTGGCAAGGGAGCTTTTCGGCCTCCCGCAGCAGGAGAAAATGAAGCTTGCCAAAAGGACATTCCGTCCTGAGAACCCAAACACATATCGCGGGTACGTTCCGCGAGATCAAAGGTGCGGCAAACAATGAACTCATATGCAGTAATGCAGGTACTTCCCCGCGCAGCCAGGGCAGCCCGACAACCTGAAGGAGGGCTTTGAGATTGGGCCAGAAACTCGGCATGGCGATGGCCAGCCGGTATCGAACGGCCAGAACATCGACCTCAGCGAGCCCAGCGTGTGGTTCTCAGGCACTGTGCACCCAGCAGGCTCCAGGACCAAGTTGAGAAAACTCCATGTCGAGCTGCAGGCGCTCTCCGTGCGGCTCCTGTCCCTCCTCGCAACGGCCCTAGGCAAGCCGGATGACTGGTTCGCCAGCTGGATGGACGGGTCGATCAGCACCCTTCGACTGCTACACTATCCGCCGCAAGCAAGATCCGACCGGACGGTCCCTAGCGGTGACACAGAAAACCCCGGAGTCAAGATCTGCTGCACCCCGCATACCGACTGTAGGCACCCCTTTCTTACTGTTACGGATTCCAAAGTTGCCTTGGGCTCCGTTGCCGCAAGCTAATAGTCTCCAGCCGGAATCTTGACACTCCTCCATCAGGATCCCACCGGCGGGCTCGAGGTTCAAAATGCCTCCGGCGAATGGATTAAAGCACCATATATACCCAACAGTATGGTGGTGAACATTGGCGATCTCATGGCTCGCGTGTCTGCGAGGTATGTGGCCACCTACCACCGCGTGAGAGCATGTGACGCGGGTTCTAGCGGAGGTGGTATGGGCAGATTCAGCGTGCCCTTCTTCTTCGAACCGGGCGAGCAATGTCTAATCAAATGTGTCGGCGGTGACGATGAGGGTGTCCGATACGGAGATCACGTTCGCGCTAAAATGAGCACATGGGTTGAGTTCCAGGACGTGAAGGCCTAGATTGATCACTGGGAGATGATGATATGAAGGTAGAGATAGTCAGAACCCACCAAGTCAATTTCCAAACAATTTCTAGACGAGTTTGAGTCGCTATCTAATAAAGCTCTTGACATGCAATGCGTGATGAGCAGGCAATCTCGATTTACAACAAGCCGCCATCTATACGACAAGAAAAGGTGGTAGAGATGCAAGGCACCCGTTTTTACAACCTGCTCTTCGGCCTATTGTCCTTCTTCAACAGATGTGGACTGTGCGGGTGCGAATCGAAGACCACCTCGTTCAACGGGTTCAGCTCGCTCGCCCGATAGAACATGTCCTCGTATACCCTGCCATCATACCGACCGAGACTCGAGTCGAGTTGCCAGTCCGGGAACTTCCACGCATCCACCAGCCTCACGGCGTGAGGTCGGACCTCCTCGAGCAGCTTCATCACCTGCTTGCGCGCGAGCGATATCTGCTTGATGGTTGTCGCCGCACTGCTGAAGAACTCGCTCGCCTCCTTCTCGAGCGTGTTCAGGGCGAACAGCTTGTACAGGAGGTGCACCACCCCGAGCGTGTCCTGGTCCAGGCCGGCCTTGGCGGGCGCGTCGCTGCTCAGCGCGTCGCGGAACGACTTGACGACCATGTACTGCGCGTGGGCGGTGCTGAGGCGGTAGAAGTCCACCAGCAGGCTGTTCCAGGGCTGCTTCTCCTCGTCGCGCTTCTTGAGGGCGTCGAAGGTCAGGTAGGCCACCCGCCACGCGAACGCGTCGACGAGCTCGGTGTCGGAGCCCAGCACGTCGAACGCCGCGCCGACGTCCTGCCGCTGGAGGAAGTTGTTCAGGAAGCGCGTGGTGTCGTTCTCGGATGCCTTGCCGGAGAGCACGGCGCGAGCGGATTTGAGGAGGTACCGGGCGACCTGCTGGGTGAGCATGTAGTTGTCGCCCTCCCACGTCACCGTGGGGAGGTAGTCCGCGTAGTACGAGCCGATGCCCGAGAACGACGAGTAGCCGTGACCGCCACACGCACGGCGGCAGACCTCGAGGCCCTCTGCCGCGACCGTTGAGGAATATGACTTGAGAGCGCACGAGGTACTGTGCAGATCGGCGAGCAAATCACCACCTGCTGTGAGCTCTTCGGGACCGGGACGGCGCTGCGAATCGTTTCCGCTTGGAGCACTTCCCGCTGCAAGACGCTTCTGGTTCTCTTGGTACAGACTGATCATATTGCGGCCTGTGAAGTGCAGTGCGAAGGTTGCAGCCAGCAGGGGCAGGAGACGATACTGGACCATGGTGTAGTTTAGGACTTGGTTTTCGCCCACGTTGCCCTTGGCATCGAGATCCTGGAACTGGCGGCGGACGGCACAGTAACGGGTCGCAATGGTCACTCCTCGGGCCAGGACACCACCGGACTCCAAGACGATGGTGCTTCGGACGTATGTGAGGGTGCCGTAGACCAGAGCTGGTGTTGGCGGTTTGATGTACTCGCTCGTATTCGGGTCGACTCGGGAAAAACGTGCGAGCATGTTGACGTGAGGAATCTTGACGTTGTTCAACAAGAGAAAGCCATTGTCCATCTGTGAAGTATTAGAAAAAGCCACGAAGCCGGAACATCATCAACACTGCCTTTATCATGAGGCAGGGAAGGGGGGGGAGGTTGGTTGGTGTTCCGTGCGTACCGTGTTGAACCCAAATTTTGGCCCTATGTCTCCAATATGAACGTTTGGCAGAGGCTCATGTGTTTTGAGGTCTCGAATCGGCACGATAAACGGGTGAGGGCCGAGAGCCTTCCCCTTGATGACCAACTGTGCCATGACAACAGCATAGTTTGCGACCTTGCCGAGGGTTCCGATCCACCACTTGGAGGCTGTGAGTGCTGGGGAGTGCACTGTGAAAGTCTTGTCCTCTGGATTCCAGGTTGCAGTCGTCTCGAGCCCCCGAACGTTGGAACCATGACCTAGCTCGGTCTGCGCGTAGCAGCCGATGATCTCGAACTTCTGCGACCTCTCGAGGAAGAGCCGGTGCTGCTCGGGAGTTCCTTGCTCCCTGATCGTGGGCATGAACATCTTGTAGTGCATTGCCAACGGCGATGCCTCGCTGACGAGCTGGATGGCATGTTCAAACTCTTCTGTTGACCACTTGTGCTTCTCGGTGAGCTGCTGGAGACGCTTCCCCCTGGCTAGGGAGCCTAGTATCCTGTCTTCACGGCCTTGAAAGTAGTTCTGGGATTTATCAAAGACCTGCTCGGACGACAGAATCTTGACTAGATTGTCCCGCTGCTGTAGGGTTTTCTGGGTGAAGAGAAAGTCGGCCAGCCGATCCACGTTCACGCTGCTCTGGGACCGCTCACTCGACAGGATATCTGTCCCCTGCGGCGCCGCTGGCTTCAGCTTCTTGACCCAATCCGGATTCGGAGGCATCTTGACGTTTATACGTCTACTTTCAAAAGGGGTCTTGAAAGTGGAGAAATGGTAGAACAGTAGGACGGTGAGATAGTAGGCCACGAGTGGGCCAGACTGGTTGACACGCAAGAGTGATCACTAAATACTCTGTCGTCGCGGACGGGTGTGCCGAGGTTAATGGAGTGCGGCGACATTGGGTCGTCAATGACATAGACCACGCCCCCAGGTACAGGTCTAGGTCCACCTGGAGCGCAGCCGAAGACACGCTGGGATATCCATGCCAAGCGCTAAGGACAGCCAAAAAGCCCACGTGAAGGCGGACAGTGGACAGGAGTCAGCCAGCTCAATTTGTCTCACATGCTCGCTGTTCGAGGTGGGTACTTTGTAAACATGGTACAGTGTCGACCTGTCCAAATGACCCGCCGACCAGGTCGAATGGCCTCTCAAGAGCTTCGAAACAGTGTGGGCGAGGTCACGAGCTGCTCCTCGTTCTCAGCCTTGCACCGGTATCGGCAACTCTCAGGGGTCGTACCGAAGTGGGGCTGCTAACGGATGACAGCGGCATCAATACACAAAGTTGTTAGTCGACTATCATTACTCATTCCCGTTGCGGCCTAGTGTACCACGCGGCTTTGCAGGGTCCAAGAGGCTCGGCTCGGCTCCAGCTAGCCGGAACGTTGATATGGCCCTCGGCTGCTTTGGACGTCAAATCCCAGTCAGCCACGACAACACCCCCGGCAGACCCGACCGTCGAAAGCATACCTTCCTGGATCAAACAACACATTTTGTTTGTGCATCTCAGTGATTGTAGCTGAGAACTGATGGGGACAGAAATTTCGAAGATTTCAGCCGCCGGCGCTGCCAAGCAATCAGCAAATGTGCTCTTTTCTCGGCCCCGGGGAACGCGGGAGCGGACGGATGACCGTCAACAAAACCAAATTCACTTTCAAGAACATATCTCAAAGGGTCTGGTCCCGCAGGCATGAAGTGATCTTCTAAGGCCTACCTAGGTACTATAGTGCGTGGATCGATTGTTTCCCAGAGAAGAGCCGCTCTTCCGTGAATCATTATGGCGCGTTCATGTATGAAGAAGTGCTACTTGACAGAAGTGAGTGAGCAGATACTGCAGGTCCTGTTAAGTGACTTAAGTCCCTACGAAAAGATCCATGCTTCCCACTGTCATCCTGGATATGTTTGTGTATGTATGCACTGTTAATTATTCATGTCAGCATTGAATCTAACAAATCTCTTCTTGCACAAAGCCTTCACCTGGGGATGGCCCATGGGGAGACTTCCAGTCTGGCATAAATGTGCAACAAGTACCTCAAGGGGTGTTGTCATAACTCTAAGCAGTAAATAGCTCCAGGCCTGGAGTCGACCACAAGTCTTGGTATGTACCATCTATCCTCCAACATGTAATACTCATTAAAATATCACAGATGAGTGCAGTGGAGAGAAGGACCCTCATAATTTGACTCTCAGTGGCTACCCTGATAGTTTGGGCATAAGTGAACGCATGTCACTGATCGATTGGTCCAGTTGGTCGGCATGGAATAACCAACAACCTCTGTGAGCTCATTGTGTGAATGCTCCGGCAGTAAGTTTGACGATATTCACAGTGCTATTCACCGTTCAGTCTGAAGTTTCAGATTTCTTCAAGCTCTGCCCACGTCGACGTCAACGTTTGTTCCCAACCTCTTCCCACCCACTTCTCAATCTGCTTTTGAGATTAGTCACACTCTTCGAATTAACATCCTCGAACCTCTCCAACTGACAGTCAACTTGAAAGCACTTCAGTCCATTCAGAGCAAGATGTACTTCTTCATTACCATCTTCGCCCTTCTCGCCGCACTCTGCGGCGCTGCTCCCCAGGAGGTCAGTCTGGACACGTTCCGAAACTGATCATATAATCCTTTGCTAACTTCTTACAAGCTGGTGGCGCCCTCCATTAATACCATTCTCGTTGCTCCCAACCAGCAGGGTGAGAACGTCACCTACAATGGTCAGTAATACTGCTTCCTTTCTAAATATATCGATGTGTCTTTCTCTTGAAGGATCTTCTGAGAGACAACACTCCCCTCTATGGCGCCCATCTAACACGCAGCAGTCGTCGAGATCACCTGGATCCTCGAGGCCGAGCCCCATATCCCCCGGCACAAGTTCACCGGCACCGTCGAGGCCGTCTTCCAGCACGTCAGCCTCAACTTCCCCAGCTACCAGTGGCCCGACCTGCGTCCCATGAGCAGCGGCGGCAGCCCCAACGACACCTCTGTGGAAGACGCCACGCACCCCAGCGACGGGGAGGTGCACTGCTGGCGCTTCGATTGGTGCGTGTCCGACGCTATCTGGAAGGGCGTCGACTATCTGAACGGCGTCCCTGGCAAGCCTGAGAACGGGCCCTTCAATGGCAGCTGTGGACGAGTCTCGTGCAGCGTGAGTTCTGCAATCTGGTGGTGCAACGACGTGAGTGACGCCCCCCCCCCCGCCCCCCAGCCCCCGGCACCTCCAGCACCGACTTCCAGTCTGCCTGCATTTGCTCCCTCACATGCCGTCTCCAACGCGACGCTACAGCCACCAGTCGGCTGAGTGCCACTACGCTTGTACTTCGTCCAGATTTGGTGCTGACACGCACTCTACTCCCTCTCCAGAATGACTACAACCTCGTCCTCGGCGGCTTCAACTGGATTGCCGATTATGCAAAGGCCATTGTCCAGAACTGTCGCTGGTTCGGACCCGAGGCCGTGCTCACGCGCGGCCAGAACTTCCACCCCACCGATGGCTGGAACGTCATTGTCGGCGCTCCAGTTTCGGATTGTTAGAGAGGAGCCTTTTTGACTTCTCTTCTGAGCTAGGTAGTCATTCAGCTGGCTCTTAGTGTTCGGTTGCCCTCTCGATTCCGACTCTCGAGATGTTTCGTCGGCACGACACAGATGTCTTATCTCGACACGTTCTATGGACAGTTCTGAGGCCTCGAGTGATCTATGGTCATGGTCGAGGTCAAAGGTCATAACGATCTCAGCATGGAATGGTGTTGGAGACGGTGCGCGTTTGCAGAGAACCAATATGAGGAAAAGGTTGAAGACCAGACTCGAAGGGTCGACGCAGATAATCTTGCCTGGTTCTTGAGGGAGGTCATTGAAATCCTGATTGAGGAGAGAGGAAGTGGCCAGGGGCATAGCTGGTTTTCAGTCTTGATACTCCAAAACGCTGAGGCTCTGGTACTTTCTTCGAGAATTGAGCTTCAACGGTTGATATTTCCGCATCCATTCACTGTGAACTCGAGTGATAGGCATTCCAGGTTCCATTCAATGTTCAATAGCACTGAGCCTCCTGACAGTCTTCAAGTCACTCAATTGATAGTGAATCAAACCAGAACAGCCCCAAACGGGCGACAGCGCTAGCACGTAAATACAAAAGCTGTCTTGAGCTTCCGCAGCCAATCCGTCTCTTCAACACACATCTCTTTCGAGAACAGAGAGTCAAGGTCGTCTCAGCAGCCTCCAATCTTGAAGAGACTCAGACACCACAGCCATATCTTTCTTCCCCAAAGATATCGGCAAAAGAAAAAGCTGCAGGTCAAGGACTGCTCAGGACTGGGCATCCGGACACTGGATCTCTCAAGATGCGCGGCCTTCTGTATTTCGGCATCGCCCTCCTTTCCATGGCCTGCTTCCTGGCGTCCCTGTGTCGCGCAGAGGACCTGGGCACGTTCTACTTCACGAAGAACTCCGTGTGCGAAAACGGCGTACCTGATACTTTGACCTGCGAGAACTGGCCTGCCCACAAGTGCTGCGTGTCGCAGATGCCCTTCTGGTAAGATTCCCCGGTAACACTACTTCTCTGGCAATCATCTAGGGCCTCCCAGGCTCGGATCAATAACAAAGTCTTTTTTCTTAGTCACATCGGCTTCGACAATGAACCCAACGAGTTCGACTACCAGATCCTTGCCTACAAGGAGAGCAATACCTGTCCTGAAGGGACTCCGACCGATCTCGACTGCAACTGGGGCGACTGCGACTGCTTGGATGCCACTTCTCCCGACCCGAACGCAAGCTGCTCCGCCCTGTGGTGTAAGTCCTTTCAGCTCTTTCTCGTTGCGAGAACATCCAACCCCCCCCCCCTCCTTTTTTAACTTTTTTTTTATTAAGCAGAAGTCTGACCAATGACATCTGGACAGCCGAGACCGGACCGAAACCTCCTCCAGGCTCAGCCGATGCCACGTCCTCGTCGGACTGTCAGCACGCCGATACCCTCATCTATACCGACCCGACGGACGGTGCTCACAAGGAGATCACGAACTTGACTTTCGATACGGCCAACATCGTGGTCGGCTACTATCGAAGCAACAATTGGACCGCCCTGTCGGAGTTCGCCAGCGCCTAGAGGCTTCAAGCAACGCGCGACAAGAATGGTGGAGGAAGGCTGTCACTCGTGGCAGCAGTAGTGATCAGTCATTTTTGCATGCCGAGCAGGGGCAAGAAATCACAACGGGGTTTCAGAGATCAATGCTGTCACAGGCTAGTCGAATTCATATCAGTGACTGACCGACGTCGCCAATATTTGATGACCCGTTCGTTGACGCGAGTGATGGCCTAAGACTTGCACGGCGCCCATGGAAACCTTAGGGAGGCGAGGTGATGATGTCTTCTAATTTTCATTATAGTGACATGTGGAATTATCAGCAGAGGGTGCCTTCCAAACTTGACGGTATATTGAATCACTTCTTCCTTGGCACCTCGCAACATCGTACAGCTTTACAAACAAGCTTCGTGTCGTGGCCGCGTAAGGAACCGCAGTCTGCATGGAAGTCGGGAGACTAAGAGTAACCTTGGTCTAATGTGTACCCCTGCTGCGACGGGCCTTCCTGATACCGCTCCCCAGCAGGAGATACAGGAGCCGTCTTGCTGTGCGCGACCACTACCGGACCTGATTGGAGGTATGTCAGCCGAGGTATCAGATGTAACATCCCTCACATCCGCGGTCGCAATGTCATCGTCTTCGTCGTGATACAAGGGTAGGCAGAGAGCAGTAATGCCTACCCGAAGTGGATTGAAGGAACCGCAGGACCTTTCTTCGTCATGCCGCCCATATCTTGTCCTGTACCTGGTTCCATAGAGTATGACTCCAGTTCTCGGGCAAAGCATGCGATATCTGCCACGAAGGACATGTCAGCCCTAGAACGCAGCCATTGGAAAAGAGTATATGAGATGCAGACATCAGTGATGTCGAACGAGTTGATGAACACTGACTCTGGACAGATGGAGCTGCCAATTATTCGGTCGCGGACCCCTCTTGACTCGGTACGCTGCCGTCTTTAACATGTCGCCCTCGAGATAGCATCCGGGCAGGCCCTGGAGCTCGGGCTCGTCGGGTATGTCGGGCAGGTAGAGGACGTAGTCGCGCGCCTTGGCATGCGACAGCTCCTCGAAGAACTTGACCTCGTTTGCGCGCTTGTGCCAAGGGCGGAGGTCCTCGGAGTCGAGTCGCACATGAAGCGAGCGGAGGTTGGGGATGGCAGACAGAGAGCGGCAGACGGCCGCCCATGGGTTATTCCTGGAAGTGACTTGGACGCCGCCGATATGTGGCTGTGGCTCGCCATCTGGGCCCGGGAAGTATAGCTCGGTAATCAAGGGCTTCACTCTTAGACTGATGTCTATATTGCGGATGTTCCTAATCGGGATGTACTTTGCAAGAAAGTTTCGTGCGACGATGATATCGGTGAAGCAGAAGGTAGACACATTCTCCAGCTCCTGGAAGCTCTCGAGATACCTGGAATGACAGTCAGTTCCGAGCGGTCGAGAACAAATGAAACTCTGTATGGGACACATTGAGGCGTCAGGATATATCGTACATTCGCTTGCAGACCAAGAGAGGCGGTGGCAGCTGTACTCGTAACCTGAGATGCTCAGTCGCCGGGACCTTGCGGCGCTCCGACTTGGACAGTTGGCTCGCTGCCGCCTCTGCGCACTTCCAGTGCGCGTTCCATGGTGAACGCAGTCGAGATTCCCAGATGACGGCGTCGCTGCCACGAGACGCCTGGAACCTCGCATACCGTGTGTCGTCCTCATCCGGGTGCGTGATACAGGGGAAGACGGGGAGGACCTGAGCGCCAAAGGTATGGACGTGCCATCGGGTGTCGTATAGATCCCATAGCTCCTGGTAGATCTTCTGACGGATTTCGGACGGCAGCCGGTCGAAGAATGGCGAGGCGGTCTGCAGGTGCGCACTGGCGGCGAGGCGGTCTCCAAGCTGAGACATCCTCAGCAGAGGACGCGGGCAAAGCTGGGGGTATTTAGAAAGTCGACGGCAGGTTGAGTGGAGCTGGGTGCTAATTCCTCGTCAACCGGAAAATCGCAAGGTAAGTAACTAGTAATAGATGGAAGTGCGGTTATGGGTAGGGCCTGGCTCCGTGTACTCCCAGGCCGCGCTTCTCGTTCGATCGAGAACAGGGAGTGAGATGACGTTGATCTTTGGAACCTTTCGGCGGATAAGAGAGGGGGCCGCGCATTCTGGCCATGGATCACTTTTTAGTAATTGGGAGGGAACGAGGTGCCAGTGCCACACAATGGCCCGGGTTTGAGGGGAGCTGAATAAGGCCATCGCTGCCTGACCCCGTCCTCTTACAACACAGTAGGTTCTGACGGCTCTTTTTTTTTTTTTTTTTTCGCCCCATGACGACGTTGGCACCCGGGGAAGATTGGACCCTGAATCCTCTCGGTGTGGTACATGGTACCTACTAGTGCCCGCCGTTGGCACGTTGCGGTTCCGTGTTGGACTGCGTAGTACGCCGGTAGCTGTGGACCTGGTGCGCCCTCTTGTGCCCGTCCCGCACGGTCAAGATGCAACGCTGAAGCTTCTTCGCGACTATCGGTTCCAAGGGTATACCAGATCCATGACGCCCCCGTTCATGACTCGGGATGCCTTCACAAAGTTCAGGAGGGCCTGCATGGTTGGACAAGATCAAGGACCGCTTGATCCTTCCGTTGGAGAGTTGCAGCGGTTTGTTTCAGCCATTTCCGGGGGGGGAGACGGCGCATTCGGGGGACCAACGCCAAGGTCATATTAGATGCCGGGCAGCGTGCGGATACTCAAGACAAGTCCCTGCTGATACCACGTGCCTCCGCCCTTTGATAGCCTTGACTCTTTATTATCAACCCAAATCTAAAATTGGTCGATGATTGCAGATGCCGCAATCTGCTCCGATCGAGTACTACCGCCGCTGCCCAGGTGAGAGACTCTGACCGGAAACGTGCCGAGCCGTCACCGTCACAGTTTTTTAATGTTATTCTCATTCTCTCTTGGGCTCGATCTCTCCCTTACCTGCCGAGAGAATATGGCTGTTTTTACCAATTGCGTGACTTCTAAAGCTTTTCTATGCGACGTCGCAAATATATCAAGGTTTGTACATTTTTAGTAGTCACGCTGTCCGCGTGCGTACACAGGCAGCCCCCCGGCAGCTAAATCTTGCCAACCTCCAATCCATCACCACTTTTCCCCCAGAGCAAGAAGTTTCCACCATAGTAAGTATGTATGGAGACTTTTGATATATCAATCTACTCGTTGGGATCAGCTCTCTATGATGGTATCTTTTTCAAAAATCTCAAACGAGTTCCAGACAGTGTTTCGAGCTTTTGCGTGGGCTTAGCTAAATTAGAGGTTGGTCTGATTTAGCTGCTTGGGGGGGCTGACAGGCTGGGATTCCGGCAACGGCCAAATTCAATTCTTTTGGATGCTGCTTGTAAGCAGTATGGTTTAACTCCACACAAAGTCTCATGTAAACACAATACCGCCGTCGACAACTTGGGTCTGTCCAGTGACAAAGTCGCTGTCGCTGCTGGCCAGAAAGCTTACGAGCTTCGCGACGTCCCCCGGCACACTCACGCGCCTCATCAACGTCCGCTCCTCCACGTACTTCTTCATCATGTCGCCCTTCCTAGTCGTCTCGTCCCCCTTCTTCGCCGCCAGGCCCTCGTCGATCTTCTCCCACATGGCCGTCCCCACGATCCCCGGCGCGTAGGCGTTGACCGTGATGCTGTGGTCCGCCAGCTCCATCGCGTACGCCTGCGTCAGGCCCCGGACAGCCCACTTGGTCGCGCTGTAGTGGCCCAGCAGGGCAAAGGGGCTATACGCAACGATCGACGCCGCGCCGATGATCTTGCCCGGCGCGTCGGGCCCGCAGGTCCCCTGGTCGATCATCTGCAGCGCTGCTTCTGCGTAGCAGTTGTGCACGCCCGTCAGGTTCACCGCCAGCATCCGGGCAAAGTCCTCCTCGGTGAGGTCGAGCAGCGCCTTGACCTGCGCTATGCCCGCGTTCGCGATCCTACACGGTAACGTGACTCGATGGTTAACCAAAAGCCGCACGCGTCACAAGGCATGGGCTGGGGGAGCACGCGAACATGGTGTGGAGCGGGCCCAGCTCCTTGACGGTCTTCTGTATCATGTCCTTGACCTCGCCCCGTTTGCTGACGTCCGCGACGGCCGAGCAGCTCTTCCGGCCCATAGACCTGATCTCCTCGGCCACCTCGCCGCACGCCTTTGCGTTGGCGCCAATGTCGTTGATGCAAACGTTGTACCCATCGGACGCCAGTCGTAAGGCAATGGCTTTTCCAATGCCTCTTGCAGAACCTGTCACGATGACATTGGCACCGTCTATGGGTCGTCGATGGAGGGAAGCACCTGCAGGGGTGGGTGTGCTGGCGAAGCCGGCTGCCGACACCCTGCGTGTGGCCTGGGCCTTTGCTGCACGTGTGAGAATATTCGGCCTCATAAAAGAATGCATCTTGTCGGCGTTGGAAATCACAGAAGAAAGAAGTTCACTGTAGGGTCAACCTCTGAGGGGATCACCGTACCTTTAGGACAGTATTAATGCTAACCACGCCCCGCATTCTGGTTCATCAATATGCAGAACCCCCTCCCGCATTTTGGTCTGGGCAGCGGGATACTCAGATGGGAAGCGGGCCACAGGATGCCCGCTTGGTCACCCCCGCATTGCGCATCGCTGGAGCATTCCTTCGGATAGTGTCGCGATCGAATGCGCACTCTGCTGTACGACCCGACTACTCGAGGTGGTCAAGGCTGTGGCAAGCGCAACAGTTCGGGGACGGGGGCACCGTTGAAGAGCAGATATATGTAGCCTTGCATACCCATATGTATGCAGGCGACGAGTGACATGGTGCTTACATGCAGGCCGCACAAGATATACATGTTCCCAAAGACAGGCAGCTGATGGTGTAGAGCATGGATTGTCTGGCGCTACCTCCGAAGTCCTACTACGTATTTGGGTACTTGGGTTCCTGCATGCATGTGTAAGTGGTCACTCGGGCTGCGGTTCAACTGAGAATCTCGGTTCCAAGTCTCGGACAGAAATAGGAACCTTTCGGAAGAGACATGTATATTCCACCTCTCATTACTACGATTGACAATCTCGTCCTAGTAAACGTTATTGTACTGCGTGAAGACTCAACACAAATAGCCGATGATGGCATGTCAGTACACCTTTGCCGCATGCGCAAAACTTCACAATCGATTGAGTACTCTGCACTGCGAACTCTTACGTGAGTACCTAGGTAGGTATATATAGCGAGCGCTATGTTTACTTGGGCCGACGTACATCTTTCTCTGGAAACGTCAGGCCGCGTTCCGTAAGAAGACTCTACACTGCGCTTCGTCCCATCAAGTGACTGGTCAAGCACAAGCGATCCGTGACAGAAGTGCGTGAGCACACTCACAACTTGCTGTCCTTCCAAGCCGGCTTCCTCCTCTCCACAAAAGCCACGACCCCCTCGACAAGGTTCTCCCCCCCATCCATCCGCCCGTACATGCCCCTCTCCAGAAGGTCCGTCGCCACCTCCGGGCCCAGCGGCTCCCACCCCAAGCGCAGCCCTTCCCTGCTCACAATGACCGAGTCCGGGCTGTTCTCGCTCATCTCCCCCGCCCACCTCAACGCCTCCTCCAGCACGCCCTCGCCCTTGACCGGCACGACCCTGTTGACGATGCCCCACCTCTCCGCCTCGGCCGCCGGGTAGTGCCGCCCCAGCAGCGCCATCTCGGCGGCCCTCTGCCTCCCGACCGTCCGCACCAGCCGCGGCAGCGCGCCGGCGAGCGCGATCACCCCGCGCTTCACCTCGGGCAGGCCGAAGACGGCGTCCTCGCTGGCGAGGATCAGGTCGCAGTTCAGCGCGACCTCCATGCCCCCGCCCAGGCAGAGCCCGTTCACGGCCGCCACCACGGGCTTCTTGCCGCCCCGGTTGCTCAGCCCCGCGAAGCCCGACGCGCTCCGCATCTTGCCGGCCCCGCCGCCCTGGACGTCCGCGGCCGTCTGCTGGGAGGAGGACGAGGCAGCGTTTTCCTTTTCGTTGCGGACGGACCACTCCTTGAGGTCGGCGCCCGCGCAGAACGCCCGGCCCGTCCCCGTCAGCACGGCGCACCGCAGGCTGGGCTGGGCGTCATACCACCTCCACAGGGCGTCGAACAGCGCGTGGGAGGTCGTTGGGATCGCGTTGAGCTGCTTGGGCCTATTGAGTGTGACGAGGAGGATATGGGGCGTGGGGAAGGTGACCAGTGTGTTGGGGACGCTCGGTGGCGGAGAGGTGAGGGCGCTGGGGAGGGTCATTATGCTGATAGGAGTAGGTTCAATTTCACGGCTACTTGTCCTATGGTCGCAAGGCGATATATAGAATACAGAACGGGGCTCAAGAACTTTATGGATGATTACACATGTATATCGTGTGGAGTAGGTGACGCGAGCGGTCTCGAGAAATATCGCGGGCCGAAGCTGGACGACGTTGGAAAGACATGTGTGAGGATTGTTTAGTGAACGCTCTCGGTGCCAACTTGCCTCGGCTCACAAGCGGATCCGGGGTAGCAAGACAGGGATTCTCCACATCCCAATCAAGCTGACGGAGATCAAGCGGCACCTCGACTCTGAACATTATCCTTGTGCAATGCTGATTTCTTGGTTGAGGATAATGATACAGTAGGCTATGCATTACAGTCTCGCATCCAGCTTCAAATAATCATGCTCTTCCAGCATCGTCGTGTTGCGCGAGACCATGAGCACGCTACTCCGAGCGCACCAACCCGAGGATCCCCCTTCGCCGAAACGGCGTCGCCCTTATACCCAGCGCTGGCATGGTCTTGCTCGCGCTGATCCTCCAGTTGCTTATTATCCTGGTCAACCTCCACGTCGCCAATTTGGCACGACTCATCCCCAGAATCTGCTGTCGATCCGGGTTCAACGGGTTGATATGCGACCAGGTGGTATATGCGCAGTCCTCCCTGTCACCCGAGACGGCCCAGTAGAAAGACAGCCAATACTCGCGTGCGGATATGGTGACCCCTCGCGCTTCCACTGTGGAAGCTGTGTCGCCTATGTCTGGATCTGCAGACTAAGCAGGCAATCCCCTCTTTTCGCTCTCCGTAAAGAAGATCACCATCCTCCACAATTTTTTGACTAGGTCGACCGCGTCGTCCTCGAGCGGCCCTTCAAGCTCCTCAGTCAGCTCGGCAGGCTTGGCATGCTTGCGCAGGTGCTCCTCGACGACGTCGACGAGAAGCTGCTCCTGGACACCAAGATATTCGACGACCTTCTTCTCGATAAAGGGCCGCAGCTTTTCCGTGATGATGGAGTCCTCGAGATAGTCCCACTTGACGTCCCAGCCCCATAGACCCTCCTGTGTCGTGGGGATCTCCTGGGCAAGGCTTTTGACAGCATTCTGGATCTCTTCCTCGGTCATGGTCTTGGCGTCGGCAATGGGCTCAAACTTAATGGGCACCAATTGTCGTTTGGTGGTCTGCTCTTGCTCTTCATCATCCAGCAGACCTTCCACTTCGGCCATGGTCCTACGTTGAGGTCCAGCGCGCGCTTGTGCTTTCTGTGCAGCCGCACCAAGAGACAGCGTAAAGCGCGCAGGAGCTGCCGCCGTGGCAGCCTGTCTCTGTTCCATCTCCTGGGCTTGCTGGTTGAGGAACGAGTCGGCCATATCTCTTGCGTGCTCCATCTCGACTGCCTCCTTGCGACGCTCAGACTCCTCCGCCCGGCGATCCGCCTCATCGCGGGCCTCTTCGTCCGCACGCTCTTGTCCTCGTTTTCTAGCCCACCCCGCGTGATCGCGATAGTATGGGTGGGACTTGCGGCTCGCTTCTTTCTCGTCGTCCCAGTTCCTCTCGCGTTCGAGCTGCTCCTCCTTGCGACGAGCCAGACTGTCATCCTCGGCCTTATCTCGTTCCGTCTCTCGTTCCAGAGCTGCAGCTCGCTGACGTTCTCTGTTGACCCATTTGCGCTCTGCCTCCAGGTACAGCTTGTCGTCCTCGGCCTTTTGTTTTGCCAATTCTCTCTGGTAGAGCTCCTCGTCGCTCGCATCCGTATCATCCTCGTCACGGTCGCCATTGACGCCATTGACGAAGGAGACTCCGCGACCACCTGCCCCACGTGGACCGGAGGGAGCATTCGGCATTCCACGCGGTCCAAGAGGTATGGCGTTTGCGCCGGGTGGCGGTGAGTCAAGTCGAGACGGCCGTGGACCGTTGCGCAGGCGCTCCTGCTCTTCCATCTCCTCTTCGCGCTTCAGTCGCTCCATGTCCCTTCGGGTGCTGCGTTCTCGGAAGGCTGCGATCTCCTGTGAGACGACTTCTCTCATCTCAGCTGGGATGTCTGCCAACTCGTCCTCCTGCGCGAGGGGAATGTTGATGACCTCGACACTTTCGCCGTTGGTGTTGGAGCCGTCGCCCATAGTCACGTCCCCGTCGCTATCCTGCGCCTTACGCACTTGTGGGAAGAAGAGGTCGCGCACGGCCTGCCTCAAGGAGGCCTTGGCAGCCTCCAAACGTTCTTGTTTGCCGCTGTTATCGGCCAGGTTCTCTTCCCATGTCTCCAGATACTTCGTCGTACTCTCGTCCACGGCGACCTGTAGCTCGACCTTGTCGATGCCCTTGAAGACGTCTTCGTCTTCGAACTCGTCTTTGGCGGGGCTGTCTTTAGGGTCTTGTCTCTTGACGGGCAGCTTGACGTCCTTGAGGAGTTCGACCGCGATAGATAGGGATTCAGGGTCATCGTACTGCGCGAAACCGAAAGTTTGACCCCTGTGATCTGAAAGGTTGGACTTTCCCGAGTCCCAGCGGCGTAACCTGCCAACCAGGTTTAGAAACCTCTCGACTGCCTCATCGCTGCCTAGGCTCTCGGGTACCTTGTGTATGAATATTGTACGCAGGCGCTCCTCCTGCGTCGGTGGTTGCAGGGCCAGCATGCTCTCTCTAAGGGCTGCACGCGACTGCTCCAAGTTTCTCTCCCCGCCCAGACCGGGCCTATTCCCGCCTGCCGAGGGCGGCGCATCGCTTTCTCTTCGACCGGGTCCTGCAGCTGCAGCTGGTTTGGGGGGTAGACCTGTGGCGCCGAGACGGATCACGGGGGCGTTGAAGTTGATGTTGGGTAGGTTTGGAGGCGGCTGGAAGGAGGCGGGCAGTCCACTTGGTCGATTAGCTTGTGTGGCAGAATTGGCTTGCTGAACACCCGGAGGAGGTGCCATTCCAGGGGCAGAGGACATGCCTGGTGGAGGGCCTATCTCAAGATTGTTAGCCGAAGCACAGCAGGGGTGGAGTGGACAATGCGACGAAGCTCTCTCGGATGTAGGAGGACGTTGCAAGAGTTGACATACCTAGACCTGGTGGAGGGGCCATTCCAGGCGCGCCACTCGAGCCGGGAAAGGCATTGAAGGTCGGAGGAGGTCCATATGGATTACCTGGTGCTGTGAACAAGCGACATCAGTATGGACTCTGGAGAAAGCTGCAGAGCAGCTGTTTGAAGAGGGGTACTACTGACCTCCATAGGGGTTGTATGCCATCTTTGCGGCCTGTCCTTGACCTGCACCTCGACTCGACCTGATTCAATCAAGCTGCTCGATAACACTGTCGCACAACGATGCGGTTGCTCGCAGGCTGATCTCCAGTGTTGATTGCCTCGGAGTCAATACAGTGCTGTTGTCGTCGTCGTCGTCGAGGGCTTGTTGTTATTGTTGTTGGAGGTCGTGGCTGGGACTTGAGTTGGTGGCGTTTGCGACAAGCAGAATCCGCAGCACCAGCAGCCGCAGAAGCAGGGCCAAGTTTGTTTTGCGCCGCCGAGAGACCCCTGTTACCTCCTGCGGGCCCTGCCCTTGCCTGCCTGCCTGCTCGCCTGCAGCACATCCCTGCCACTGCGGCAAGTGGAATCTGGCAGGCACTACTTACATGCAAGAAGCAAGCTCACGGGGGAGGTGCAGGTAATCCTGGTTCGCACAGTTACTGGCACGGGGGGAAAAAAGTCGCAAGCTTGCACCGGCGCAAACCGGGTCAGCAACCGAGCATTCAACGTCCACACACGACACGTTCATCACCCACCCACCCACTCCATCCACTGCGCGGGAAGCAACGGGGACGGTCGAGTTGTCGCCGACAGTGTTTCTACCGTTCGCGCGTCGAACGGCTCATCTATCGACACCATATCGACTGGTATCGATGCTACAGAAGATGGACCTGCGATCGTTCCAGACTGCGCGCCTCGCAGGCCGCGCCGCCTCGAGATGGGCCACCTCAAGATTATCAGCGTCACCGTCGCCAGCCCTCTTGACGTCCCTCGCAGTTCCTTCAACATGCGCTCCCAACTCACATCGGTATTTCTCTCTCACGCGGACCAATTGTCAAGAAGCAGAAGCGCCCGCCCCTACACCTCCCGCGACCTCGATGTCTTCCTACATGCACGCCTATCGACAGCAGTCACAGCAAAGCCAGCAACGGGGATCCTACGCCCCAAGCAGTGACCGCAACATCTTTGCGGAACCCTGGAATGCGCCTCGTGCAAAACCAGGCGTCGCTCCTTCCGCTGCGAAATCCCTGAAGGTCGTCGACGAGGATATAAAAGCCCTTGGCCTTGGCGGCTATCACAAACCGGATAGGGCCGCGTTCGACCAACACCGACAAAACACGGGCTACGAGAAGCCTACCGATGTGAAGTACCGCCTGCGCCCCGTGGTCGGACGCACCGTCGAGCTGCAAAATGGGGTTGACGTCGCGCGGGGGCTGGCTATACTCAATATGAAGTGCTCGATGAACAGGCTGCGGGCCGATGTTGGTCGGCAGAGGTTCCATGAGCGTGGGGGGTTGAAGAGGAAGAGACTCCGGGGTGAGCGGTGGAGACGGAAGTTCAAGGAGGGCTTCAAGGCTACGTGTTCGAGGGTGAGAAGTCTAGCCAAGCAGGGCTGGTAATCGGCAAAGCATCGTGGCTGCAGCATACCGGGCCCGAACACCGCGCGTCGTGTGCTTCATGATGCACAAGAGAAGGAACGGCACGATGTCAGTCGGAAGAGGATGCAAGTTCTCTGTACATGGATGCATAGAAGCGTATGATACGCATAGAGGCCGGATCAGTTGGAGCCAGGACCGTAGACATCGACTCCCTCGAAGCAAATCAAAATTCCGTGTACAACAGACAGCGTCTCATGGTTTCTACCCGGCATCGCTAGTAGATGCGACATCCTTCGAAGCTTGAACTCGTAGCAAAAACCAAGGGCAGGATGCCTGATCGAGACCGCACCGATCTCGCAAGACACGACGCGTGCCAATTGTCCACGTATGCGGCAGTCTTGCAGCACTGTGCCGTAGCCAATGATCCCAAACCGCTGCACCGACCTCCAGGCCATGAATCGTCGCGATACCGCGTATTCTAGGGCTCCTCCACATACCGATGTTACATCCGCCGCCTCGGCACTCACATGTAGTAGCCCACGCAGTCAGCGAATTTTGTCTCCCGAATCATATTGTCTCTACCATCGAATTTCGTATTGCGCTCACTCGTGCCGGACAGTTCTTTGTGCGGGGATGATTACGCAGCCTCCTGTGCCTCGCTGGATAAGCTTCGCTAGTGTCGTGCATACCCTGAAGTATGCCTTTCGATTGTGATATCGGAATTCGTTCTCGGTCATTTCCTTTTGATAGCTTGTCCAAATAAGCATTCCGTTCTTGTAGCTTGTTCGAATAAAGATGGAGATCCGGACGCAGGCCCACCTCTTGATGCGAGCGGGCGAAGCCGTCGACCATGTCATGCAGATTTGGAGACTGACTTGTGTTGGGGCTTAGACGAGGCTGAATTCGGCTACGCTTTAGGTAACGCGACCGAGCCGGAACTAGGAACCCAGAACCTCCAAGAGCCTTGTCGTCTAATTATACCACGGTCCCCTCTCAAACCTGTTTGCGTATTCACAGGCCTGAACACATACAGTAATGGACACCTGGTAGATTGCCATAGTATCGTGAACGACAAACACGCGCTCCCAAGAACAAATCAACCAAGTTCCCTTAGTCATTCCATGGCTGCTCATGCACACAACATACTACCACCCAGGTGCCGCTCCCCCACCGGGAGCCAAATTCACGGCCCCATGTGGGTTTGGTTCTGTGCACTGCATACACGTATGCTCAAAATTTCCGAACAACTTTCGGACAGCGTTTGCCCAGAATAGTAGACCTTGCCTGGGAAAACTAACTCACAATGCATGTACTCGTCTATGCATTGGAACGTGCTGCCGCTCCGGCCACTGCAGTCTGGCCACAACCAACCGTCAATTCTTGTTTCCAAACGGGCCCCCTTCATCCAGCGTCGGACTTCAGGATCGCAGCCGAGCCCAGTGGCCCTTCCATCGAAAGTTCGATGGACCCACGTGCCTTGCATAGACAGGAAGCCCAGGGTCTGAGGTTGAAACAAAGCATCCACTCGTTGGCATATGACGAATAAGGTTCCAGCAGCTTGCGCGCCGGCACTCGGGTCTTTCCCAACTATGCACCACACCCACGTAACCCCGTGTTAGCGTGTTTCCATCTCAAGTCGATGATCGACGCGGCAGAGCCGCCTCCCTATGCAGCCCCGGAGCAGGAGGCCCACGGACCGCAATACGACCCGCAATACTCCAGGATCCTCGATTACCGGACAACCTATTGAGGAAGCCATCTCCTTGCCGATCACCACCGAAGACTCGTAATTCTCCAGCCAAATCACTTTTCGTCCGGTCTTTCGCCTAAGCATCGGAAGTGCGTTGCCAATGGCGCGTTCGATTACTATGTATGTTCGTCGAGGCAATGAATACCTGTTATGCCCGACCTGGCTCCACAGCCCTCGTGGGCTCTTTGTGATGGGTATATTCAGCGTGGCTCTCAGGGGAACGGGCGGAGGTTCCTACATAACGCCTATGTATCGCACATGTGCAAGTGAGGATATATAGACAGCCTCCCTCCCAATGTTCACTTTGTGAAGACATCATCAACACGCCCCATATCCTAGAGTCCTCCGAACTCACAACATAGCATATCACATCAGGTGGCACTCATCAACACACGGCCTCAGTCCAACGCATATTTCAGCACCCCATACACAAGATGCAATTCCGGATCGTGGTCCTTGCCGCCGCCGCCGCCGGGCTGACTTCTGCACGCGGCCTCCCCCACTCTAAAGAAATGCTCGCTGCCGATGGTGGTCTCTTCAGAAGGTCGACCTGCGACGCCACGCCAACCGCCACCTCTGACAACACAAACACCGCGCCCATCGCGAGCCCAGACGCCGACACGGCCGCAGACTGCCAGGACGAGTGCGACGGCAACGCACAGTGCCAGAGCTTCGCCTTCGGCACGACCGCCGACGGCAGCGGCACCGAGTGTCTGCTGTTCAGCGTGGCGGCGGAGGAGGTGCCCGCCCAGGACAACGGCAACCTCAGGGCGTTCGATAAGGCCTGCGACGACGTGTCCACGGCGGCGCCCAGGGGCGTGCCGGCCCAGAAGCCGAAGAGGGTCAGGCGGGCCCACATGAAGGCCGAGGCCAAGCGGAACAACAAGCTGAAGAAGAGGATCCGCAAGGCGGCCCAGGAGGCCAAGCAGGCGGCCAAGAAGGGAGCCGTGATCGCTCGTGATACTTGTGGCAAGGCGCCCGCGAGCACCACGAACCAGGACGCCAGCCCCGTGCAGACTCTGAGCGTCACCTCGGCCGCGGAATGTCTAAATAAGTGCAAGCAGACCACGGGCTGCAAGTCGTGAGTGAACCTTGCCCAAGTCCAGCCATCGTGTCGAATTTTCACTAACATGCTTGCTTTGCAGGGTCGAGTTTGGTAAGCCATCTGTCGATGGACAAAAAGAATGTCTTCTCTTCGAAGTGGCTGCTGCCCAGCTGCCAGCTCCAAGCCAGGGTCAGAGCCTGGTGGCTTACGATGTGGGCTGCTCAACATAGAGGGTCCAAAGTCTGGACTGAATCTGAGAGAGGACAACGGTTGGCTGGAGATTTGTCAGCTTCACAGCTTCGACGCATTATTTTTCTTCTTTCTACTGGACATACTGGATACATTTTTAAAGCCGGAAAAGTACTTGGATGGGGCAACAAGGCGTTCTTGGTGTACACCCCACATTGATACCTCAATAGCCACTCGTTTGGTCAATAGTTTCTATTTCACTATTTTGTCTCTCCAGAATGTATGAATGCTGCAAAAGCCCTGACTGTACAGTACAAACCCCTGTTTTTTAGCAATAAGGTACAAATTGCTATATATCGCCATCAAGATTCAACCGATCAAACATCACAATATAAATCCTCGTTAACTTAATATTGCACCCTTAAACCTCGTTATTTAGATATGCTATATAGCTAGCTAGCTATTTATTTCTTAGTAGATCTTAACCATCGTTATATTAAGGTTTATGCAAAAGTTTATTGCTTTAGTAATCGCTATTAACTAGCTAATAGAGAGAGGGAGAGAGGGAGAGAAAGAGTGTATGTGTATGTGTATGTGTGTGTGTGTGTGTATGTATAGGTGTAAGGTAATAGCGACTGGTCTTTACAAGGGCAACTAGTTTTTACGAGAGCGACTAGTCTTTATAAAGGCAACTAGTCTTTGCAACGAGTGTTAAGGAACATTTGCAAAACTTTATATATATCTCCAAGGTCACTTATTGCTATATAAAAAAACAGGGGTTTGTACTATACCAATCAAATAACAAATGAGCATGTTGATAGACCTATCTAGGTACCTCTCGTAAGCTGGCCAAAAGGTTTAAAATCAAATGTCTCATGAAATCTGATTTATCCAGGCATAATTTAGTGCTCTTGTCGACTTCCACAGCCGCGGTACATCTCTTGTAGAAGGGGAATGCGTGCCTCGGGTGGGACTCGATCAAGCCGACTGCTGCATGGCGATGGTGCCCAGGTGATATTGGACTCACACAAGACGTGGGCCACGCTCAAGTGCTGAGGCGCCACGTCCCAAGGTGAGGTAAGTACCCAACAAGCAGAGTTTGATCCGCGCCGTTTAGGGCAATGAAAGAGTGCCGTTCAGCTACCGTGAAAGATGAGCAGGCAGTGGCAGAATAGGATATAGTACCAGCATCCTTTGACAGAAGTGAGGACGGAGCAGCGGCGTCAATTACAATACCCAAGGACCCACCCTCTTTGATCTGCGCCAGGGGGATAGGGATTTGCAACCGACGCACACATGCGTCGATGTCCCGAGGACCGAGAGCCACAAGCGCTGTACTGCTGGTTGGTCAATGGCTCTGATGATTGGGTCCTCTGTCGCAACAACCCCTGCATGCCTTGACTTCGTAGTCCTGGCAGTCTTGAGCCACCCGAGCGAACCGTCATAGTTGACCATCGTGACATCAAACAAGAGCATAAGTCTTTGCCTCGTTGTACACCCTGTAGGAGCACTCTTCTCCACCTGTTCTGTCCTTCGCATCAATGATTTGACAATGACCCATGCAGGCCATTATGTTGGAATTCCGCGTATTTCTCGACGTAGATCAAGCCTGGAGGTGGTCCACCTCAACGTGTAAATGTAGCCGTCGTGTTGCATCAAATTCGCACAACCAGACATGGCATCTTATCACAGCTTCGATAATGCAGTTGGTTTGTAAAATGGCAAGGTGAGTGGTCGATTTCTTTTAAGGCCGAATTATCTCGGACAGTATTTCCGATGGCAGCTCATACTCCTTGCTTGAAATTCCCTACCTGGTGTTGGGCCTTGGTCTCTGGCAGGCATTTTCAAATGATAAGAGAAAATTCCGAAGAAGAGGAAAAAAGAAAAAAAGGGGGGGGGGGATAAGAAGAATATTAAATCGAGACAACCTGACAGGTTGTCTTTTATATGCAACCATAGTGAATGTCTACAGTACGTTGTGCTCCCAGGCCCGACGTTTGCGCAGATGCAGCATTCGATCTGAGGGTGGCGGGGGCGCCCGGAAGTTTCCACAACAGAGGCCTTGGCTTAGCGTGACCGTTCAGCTACTGCACTGCGGTACAGCGGCTCGGAGTGATTCAGCCGCCCTTGGCTATCTAATATCTAACAACCACTTGATCGCCCAGGCCCTCGATATCACCTTCCACCCCTGCAGGCTCGTTTTGAGAACAACGACCAGGTAGCAAGATGGCAGAGACACAGCCTCTCGTCAACGAGAACCCGGAGCTCCAGTCGTACTACCAGTCTCTTGAGTCGCGCATCGGTTACAGGCTAGTCCTAGGCGGCACTCGCCATTTTGGCTACTGGTAAGCACTCGTCAAAGACCCTACGGTACAGCGTGGTCGAAGACTGCAAGCGACCATTCCACCGACCCGGGTAGACTGGCGACTAGTCAATCCCCACGTCTGCAGCATGGCACCTGATCAAACATTCTAATACAGTGAATTAACAGGGACAAGGACACATGGTGGCCCTTCCCATTGACTCCGCCGCTGCGGAAAATGGAACAGAAGATGCTCGAGAGGCTGAATCTCCCCAAGGGCGCATCCGTCTTGGACGCAGGCTGCGGCGTGGCCCACGTGGCCCTCTACATGGCCCGGAACGGGGGCCTGCGCGTGGCCGCTATGGACGTGATCGAGCATCACGTCAAAAAGGCACAACGGAACATCGAGCGATCAGGGCTCCCCAAGGGGCAGGTGGCGGTGCGCCTGGGGGATTATCACCAGCTGGGATGGATTCCGGACGAGTCTCTGGACGGTGTCTACACCATGGAGACGCTCGTGCATGCCACCGATCTCGAGAAGGTCCTTCGAGGTTTCTTCCGCATCCTCAAGCCCGGCGGCAGGCTTGTGGAACACGAATATGAGACCAGGATATCGACGTCCAAGGAGACAGGGGGTCTTGCCAAGGACGTCGACTTCGTGGTCGGGTTGAGCGCCATGCCCCTCGACTTGATGCGGCCTGGCCATTTGAAGAAGACTCTTGAGGACGTTGGTTTCGTAGATGTGAACATCCAAGACTACTCAGAGAACGTGCGGCCAATGCTTCGACTCTTCTACTGGTGTAAGTAAATCCGCCCCCCCCCCCCTCTTCCCCCTCAGCCTTCTTCCTCCAGACAAACCCTCTAATTCAAAACACCTATTGACGAGAAACCATCGCAGTGGCCATCGTCCCCTACTTTATCGTCAAGTTATTGTGCTTGGACAAGTATTTCATCAACACAGTCGCAGGGGCAGGTGTGAGTATTCCTCTTCTGATCCCTCTGACGAGTTTCCGTTCGGACTCGGTTTTCCGCTCTTGATGCTGCTCCTCAGGTTCTAGTCCTTGCAGCCCTGGAGAGGCCAGAAAGCCACCGCTCTCCCCCTCATGCTGCCACAGGCAATGCAACAGTACCTAGGGTCCCATAGGACGAGGGCTACGCTAAGGCAGCATCAAAGAGCAGAGACTGGCCAAATCATCTACAATCACTCTCTGTGGATTTGACTGACGACCGAGACAGGGCCTTCCTGGTCAAAAACATTGGAAGTATATATCCATCAGCGCAACAAAACCCGGTGGTGCCCTGGAGTCAGACAAGGCCAAGTGACGGTGGCCAGAAACAGAGTTGTCGCACGATCATTAGCCTTGATATCAGCGAAAGCGAGCAAGTTGCTTTAGAATGGGGGAACAGTACTACCCAGAATCTCACCACCACCTCCAGAGCATCTTCGGCCACTTGCATAAGCTGAAGCGACCCCCTCCCCTCCCGAGAGAGAGGGGAGAGACAGAAAGGAAATGAGTATTGGATTGAGAGAGGTCCGGAGGCATGACACTGAGAAATAGGTGGTCTCCATGAGGTGAAGCATGCGAACTGTGACATTGGTCAGACTGGCAAGAGTGCCGGAATGTTCAGCCATTGCCATGTTGGGCGTCGTTGGGACAATGGAATGCTCGCCACATGGGAACAGCCATCACAGTGAAAATCCAAGTAATGAATAATTCACCTGCAGAATATAGATCTGCTAATTTTGCCGGTGGTAATGCGTCACAGCAAGCACGGGCAAGCCAGACATAGGTCGGGCACCCAGCTTGCCGTGGTTGACAGAGTATCAAGCGCGCTGAGGAGCAGCAAGCCACTGTCGTGTGTGATCATGTACCAAGGTGCCCATCGAGCTCACAGAGAGTCGAGCTGACAGTCTGGATGCTCGGATCGAGATGGTGAAAACAGCGACGAGAACGGCCCGTAGTCGGGCAGTGGCACATCAGAGAGAGGCGCACACCAGAAGGAAATACAACAATCCATGACAAAGCTTGGCCAAGTCGCGCTCTACATTTTGACACCTGTCTGAACTTCACTCCCACTCGAAACCACTCCTAACGGGAGTTGTCGGCGGACTGGCCTTGATCTTCGGCCGGCTCTTAAAGACGGACTCATAATCCGCGCCAGCCATCTCGGCCTCCTTGGCTATGAGCTCCTCCAACACGAGGGACGAGTCGCGCTTACTAGCAGGCTCGCCCTCCTCATCCACAGACGGAAAGTAGCTCTGCCGAGCAATTGATCCAGACTGCTCCCTCGCCGCGCGCCTTTCTGACCGCCGCCTTTCGAGTTGTGCTTTCTGCTGCGCAATTTCAAAGTTGGCCATGGACTTGCGCGTGCGCGCGACAAGATCGTCTTCCCCTTCTGCAACCGTGGCGTCAGCTTGTCCGAAGACACCCGCCTCTTCAGGCACAGACGTCGGCGCAGTTGGTTTCCTCTTCGTCGGTGATCGAGAAGATGTGTTTCGCCTGCTCGGGCGTGCAGGCGGTCCAACCACAGTATCGTCTTCATCATCCAAGTCAATGGACCCTCCGCGCATCATCGACATACGGGTTCGTTCTGCGAGAGAGAGTGTGTGTCGCGGCTTGGACTGCTTGACCGGTGACGGCGAGGCGGCATTCATAGATGCTAGAATGTTGTCTGCTTGCTGTTGTGTGGGAGATGGAGCTAACTGTTCAGGTGACTGGGCGCGGCGAGGGGGCGAGGAACGGGATGGTGACAAAGATGGAGAGCGTTGAATGGGTCTGGTCGGCGAGCGGTGGGGAGACGATGCCTTCGGATTGGCTGGTAGTTGAGGCTTTGCAGCCTCTATAGGAGATATTTCAGTTGACTGAGACTTTGGCCGAAACACGTGCATGCTGGACAGAGGCTGTGGCAACTTTGGCCTGGACAACCTATGAGGTTGAGACTGCTTCGATGCTGTCTCCGATCCCCTCAGAGGCAGGCTGACGGGCTCGGCTGGAAGGGACGCGGATGTCTTGGCCAGCTCGTCTTCGAGTTCGCTAAGCTCTGAGACGGGTTCTTCCACTGCCTCTTGGGTCGTGACATTCTGCAAGGAAGCTTTATCATGCTGCACGCGTCCTCTCAGTCGCCCAGTGACGCGGGTGCTTGGAACTTCGTTGATCTTGCCCAATTCCGTCTTCATGTCTTCCAGCAAGCTGGCATATTCGCCCCCAACTTTTGTCGCTTTGGGGCCCGTCAGCTTCCGAGGACTCATCCGGCCTAGTTGAAGAGATTCATGCAGTCCAAAACCAAGGTCGATGCCCTTTTGACTGCCGCTTTGTTGAATAGTCTTCCCCTGAGGCTCGTCAGAGACGTCGCCAAACATATCGTCTCTAAACTTCTGCCACTTGCGCAGTCTTGCCTGTTGGGCACACACTCGGCCATCCAACTGCTCGATCAACCCGCTGTTCTTGTCATCATCGAGCTCGCTGAGACGGTTCGAGCGTGCCCGTCTCCAGACTCGGTCGAAAGGCGCAGTCAGGACGCCATCTTTGCGTGTCTTCACATCACCGTAGATCAGAGCCTCCTGCCACTGTTCGTTTCCCGTCCAGTTGGTGCTCACAGTGCGACGTATCCTCGACTTTTCATCTGCTGACAGCTTCGCAGAATCGGCTCTGATCACATCTGTTCTGAGGGGGTCTCGCCTGCTGGATATGCCTTCCTCTTTGGAGTCCAGCAGCCTCGCCAAGTCCTTGAACTGCGTTTTAGAGGCAGCCTTTTGGTCCAATTTCTTCCTCAAGGACACTTTGTGAGCCAGAATCAATATGTCGAGCTCAGTCCGCCCCCCGTTGAAGCCGCGCTGTTCCAAAGCTAGAGCCTGCGCGGCGGATGTGGCCCGATCGCTGTTGAGCTGTTGTTCCCCGACCACCTTCTTCAACACCGCGGAGGAAAAGACGGCGAGAACATCCTCAAGCCTCTCGCCCTTGCAGTCGTCCAACATTGTCTTTCGTAGGATGGCGTCTCTGCCGAGGACGCCATTCTTCTTGAGCTGGTCGAGACATCGTAGCAGAGCGGCTCGCAGGTTCGTAGACTGGAGCTGATCCAGAGGAGGGAAGAATGGCTGTAATTTCTATATCGAGGCCTCATCAGCGGACCGTTCCGTGGCGACACGAATATGGAAAAGCCGCACATACATTGCGTGCTTCTTCAGCGTCCCACAGCACGAACAGCTGATACAAAGCCCACTCGACACACTGGATCCTCTTCTTCTGGCCCTGCGTGGCGTCCTTGTTGGAAAAGGTCAGGGCGCTGATGCCAGGCCAGTCGGGCAGCAGATCGAGGTCCAGCAGATGCAGGTTGGTCAAGAAGAGGGAGATGTTGGGGCGGTTCGAGCCGCTCTGCGACTGCGACGTGCTTGTGCTCCGGGTCCTGGCGAGGCCATCGCTGGCTGTTGCAGACGCGGTGGTGCCATTCCTGCTGCTGCTGGAGTTTGCAGCCGGGACGCGTGCGGATCTCATGCGAGACAAGAGTGGATTCTGAGCAGTGGCCATTACTCATCTCGTGCCATGGTGACGGAGCGTGAGGTGAGAGGCTTCACCGTTGCTCTTGTGAGTACGGAGGACGGAGGACTGGCGACCAAAAGCTGGTACTACCTCCCAATTGGTGGTTGCGGAGTCGGTGTCAACAATCAACCAGAGGGGGGGCAACGGCCCACTAAACATGATGGCACCTGCAGGTGGGGCTCAGTCAAACCTAACCCCTGCAGATCCGGCCTGTACCTGCAATCACTTGTTCTTGGGCTTGCACTGTGCGCCTTCACACCACTGCCTTGCGCTGCTTTATATTGTTTTACACCACTGCTTTATAAATGTCTTGCCCACTCAAGTTGTTTGGATTTGATGTTCAGCTTTGCCGCAGGTCTACCATATTTTCTTCCAACTGCAAGGAGAGGGAAGCTGTGTTGATCGATATTGAGAAGACATCAAGGGCAACCAAGCAATATCAACTTCAGGAGGGGCCGGTCTTCTACCACCCCGGCCCCAGGGCATTCACCCCTCCGCCACGGAGAAAACTGCAGCCCAGACATCCATTGTACGAATTCTCTTGACACCACCAGCAGCCTCGGCAGCCGCAATGACGGACGCCTTCGCGGCGCTCAAGACGACCTTGACCCTTTGGTCGACAATGTTCTGCTCTATCTCCCGCCCAAAGGACTTGCCCACCACGCTGCCCGCCTCCCACGACCCGTCCAAGAGTCCCTCACCAGGTACCACATGAGCCTCAGAGTCCAATTTCCACCCCACGCTCTCAGCAACGTCCCTGATCCCTCCCGGACTGAGAGGCGTTTGAATGTTCTGCGAGCTCTTGGTCTTGTGAGCCTCGAGCGTCCCTCGCGCCAGAGCAGCCAGTACGTGTGGGATTGCTTCCTGTTCCGTTGCCCGCAGCGCGTACTCGGCGATGCATACCTTGGTCACTCTCCCCTTGAGAGCCTGCAGGATGCTCCTCAAGATGTCCGGTGACTTGAAGTACCAGATGCAATGCGTCAAGACGGCCACGTCCCAGCTTCTGCCCGCACCGTCTGCGAGCAAGACCTCCTCGGGCGCCGCACGGTGCCAGGTCACCCTATCACCTATGGCGCTGTTCGAGATGTGACTCTGCGCCTCCGCCAGGGTGAACGGGCTGCCATAGTCTGGCGGCGCCGGGTCGACCGCGTCCACATGACCTCCCGGCCCGACGGCTTCGGCCAGGACTGCTGTGCAATTGCCCTGCCCGCAGCCGATCTCGAGGATTTTGCTCCCGTGTTGGATTGCGCCCCAGGAGCTGAGGATGTTGATGCGGTGCGTGGCCTGTGCAACCTCGATGGCAAGCCCGTTGGGCGGCAGTAGCTGGTAAGAGGCTACTCTGGTAGCCGCCGACGGGGCGAATTGATCCATTCCCTTTCTAAGCGAGGTATTGCGAAATGCCGCACAGGTGACTTTTATCCTTGACCTCTGATCTTGTAAAGAGCCGCAACAGCCAGATAACTGGTGTATGGCGAAGAGAAACGCTGACATGAGCGACGGGAAAGCCGTCTCCCTCTTTTGGTAAAACCGCAACCTGTTCAGGCTGAGTCCGGTTAAGTAATCGCGCCATCACCGTGCAGGTGCACGAGGTGTGACTCAACTTCCATCGCGGTCTCACATGTGGCGGCGCCGCAAAATCCCTTTTCCCTTCTTCTGTTTAGATGACTGGTTTGTCGTGTTGGAATATAAGCACATTGAAAAGCTTGACATGACAATTCGGAGCAGACTCGACGCTGGACGTACAACTGGGGATGGTTTCACGGAAATGTTTGAAGGTCTTCGGTGAAAGCCGTGGTCGAAGGTAATTATCTCGCGACGAGAAAACGTGGCAAGTTGCCATTTCTTCCACGAAACAGGGGGATGAGTCTCATTATAGTCTCATTCGACCTCGACCACGCCTCCCGCTCGCAATGCTCTCCTCACGGCTTCGGCCACCCTCACCGCAGCCAGTCCGTCTTCTCCAGTGCACACGGGTTCTTCTTCCCCCCTGATCACCTTCACGAAATGGGCAACTTGTTGCTCCAAGGGTACTTTGACTCTTTCATTTTCTGAAAGCAAGTCCTCCAGGGACTCAGTCACCTCGAGTACTTCGTTGGACCATGACTTCTCCAAGCCACTGGCGTAGAAAGACCGCCGCAGATCTGGGACACTGAGAGTGCCCTGTGTGCCAAAAATACGGTAGACGTCCTTCCCAGTGCGGAAAATGGTAGGATTCTCGCCGGTACCCATTTCAAACGCGTGCGGGCTTACCACCGCATCACTGAGCACAAAAGTACCAACTATCCCGTTTTCGAAGTGCAATATAATTGCGCCACCTTCCTCAGCATCGTAGCCACGCCGTTTGGCTGCTTCAAACGCCGCCACCCGCTTAATCTTGCTTCCCAGCATGTAGTGAAGAACATCAATGTCGTGTATGAGGTTGATCATCACCGGACCGCCGTCCTCGCCGTCCCGATGCCATTCTGTCGGGGAGTTGAAGTAGCTTTCCGGTTTGTGCAGCGCCCACAGCCCGGACACGGCCGTGATCTGGCCCATGGAGCGCCCCCCGCCCGTCAGGATGCGCCTCGCGGCGAGCACGTAGGGGTTGAAGCGCCTGTGGTGCGCGGTCAGGAGGTGGAGCTCCTGCGCCGCCGCGTGCGCGACCAGGGCCCGCCCGCCGGCGCCGTCGGTCGCGAGGGGCTTCTCGCAGAGGACGTGGACGCCCGCCGACAGCAGCTCCGTGGCCACCTCGACGTGCGTGTGGCTCGGGGAGCAGACGACGGCCGCGTCGGGCCTGTTGTTCTTGGACCGCAGCATCGCCCGGACCGACGAGTAGTTGGCGGTCCCCAGCCGGATGGAGGTCCGGATCACGACGGGGCTCGGGTCGACGATGCAGGCGAGCACGGCGTCCGGGTCGTTCTTGATCGCTTGCGCGTGCCGTGGTCCGATCGCGCCGGCTCCGATCACAGCTATCTTGATGGGCTGACGTGAAGGGGGATCCATGTCGTCTCGATCATCGCCCATGATGTCAGGGCGATACGTAAGGATTGTGCTCGATGCGCTGATATGAGGACCGAAGCGGCCGTACTGACTGCGCTGTTGGGTGTTCAGCGGGGCCTGAGACACCTCCGAGCGCCGGTCTGCGGGTACTTGGTCGCCAGTCGTCTCGGCTCCGGGCTAAGCATTTTCCCCCTCGGTTCTTGACGAGTCTTCCTTCGGACAGTAGAGGATCCTAGACTGCTGACTACTTTTGCAACACAAATACCCAAGTATTCACTGGTACTGCAGGATACTGGTCCTGTCTAAGCAATGGCTTTGTTTCTTTAGGACTTCTGCCTTTGTTTCTATAGAACCGCGTCACTGGACATCCAGAACAACGCCTTGTACGGAAACCATTTCTTTTTATAGTTTCTTATTTCCATGCACGTCTGGCCATCAACGCTTTCACAGCAATCGCGACAATGAAGAATTTATCTCTATTCTGGATAATGTCATTGTGCATTTCCAAAGGCTGGCTCAAGAAGAAGAAGGATAAAAGACCACTCGGTCGTCCTACTGAGTCCATGCTATGAGCTCCTATACCCTCATCTTTCCTATTCACTTGCATACCTCCTTGTCCTTTCTCAAAGCATAGTATATTGTGTTGTTACCTGGCACACACGCACAGCACACGTACCTGCACTTCCTACGTAGCGACACCATGTGCATTGTAGCCACCTGGCAGAATCTCTGTTCCACTTGTGAACATGATGCCCGTGTCCAAGGCAAAGGTAAGATCGAGCTTGGCTGGTGCCATTATGCATATCGCCTGAATGAATTTGGCAGCTGCAGTTACACAGAGGAGAAGATCGTCCGCTATCATGGCAACATTGACTTCTTTGTCGACGCAAAACGGCACGATCTATCGGACGACGAATGGAGACTGATTGATCACTACAAAGGAGTCAGTCGCTCCGGGCAGGCCAACCGCTTTCGGGGTCAACGGCACAGATGAGCCAATAACTTATGGATCTCATGGTACTCCTTGGTCTAATTATATGCAATACCAGGTATGTAGCGCGCAGGCACGCTCAAGACCCTCAATTTCTGTGTTCTATCGAGGACGCTAGACCACAGGTAAGAGACCATACAGCAAATTTCCATTTGTTGCTGACACCATACACAAATTTGTGCCACAACCTCAACACCACACCACCTTTATCACTTTGTACCTGCGGTGTCTGTTCTTGCTGCTGTCGGTCCTAGGTAGGTCATCTTAAATACAGAGTAGAAAATCATACAAGCTTAGAATGATAAGTCCAGAAGATGAGTGTCGGTGGCAATCAAGCCAGATTCTGCAGTGCCTCGTGACCCCATATGCCCGGGTATGCTATCTCACAGACCGGCCACAGACCCAAATTCAAGTCAAGAAAACCAGGCCCCTCTTCTTTCTCCCTTTGGATTGCACCTGTCTCATACTCCTTAGGAATCCTAAAGCCTTTGTGTTGGTAAGTCAATCTCCGTATACGAAGAGGTCTAAATGGGGGGTGAAAACGAGTGTATTGCTATTGTTGTTGATGATGATCAAAAGGAACGGAAGGGAAACTATCGTCGCACGCCAAAGGGATTAGGCGTACACGCGTACGGTCCCTTCCAATTGCCGTCAGGCCGAATCGGCCCGGCTAGCCATTTGGCCAGCTGGTTCCTTCTGGTAGCCGTGTGCCTCCGGTCCGAGGCGGACCGGGCTATTGCTATAGCTATTAACCTACACTGGCAGTCTTTTATATCGGCTTATAACCCCTCGTTGTACGCTCTAAAAGATTAATCTAAAACTTAAGCCATAGGCAACCAATTGCCCAAATAGAAAAGAAACAAGTAATAGTTATACTATATAAAAAAAATATACTTATTGCCTAGTTCGTAAGCCTTTAAACAAAACCCTCCACTTATACCATTAACTTATTATTATTAACTAAGCATTCCAACGCTCTATTTAATATAGCCTTTATTATAGCATCGGCAGAGTTATCATTGCTATTAACCCATTGTACCTTTATAATCTTGCGCTATTTGTATAACTAATGTAAAGCTATTATATTAATTATCAGCCTTTTTTCCCTAGTCGTACTTAATTTAACTAGGCACTTATATAAAGAATATAAGTCTATATAAACAACTAGGGGCATTATAAAAAGGCTAAGTCTATTAGTTATTAAGCAGAGCATCGTCTCTATTAAAAAACCAATATTAAAAGTGTTAACAATCCCATAAATCTTTAACGCTAGAGAGCTCTAAGTAACCCTTTTGCACTTAGTAAAACTTTAGTGCACAAGGTTTCCTATTAATATAAATTAACCATTAGTACCAGTCTTATTTCTAATCGCTAAAATAAACCTAATCTAAAAGCTTAAATCTTTATTGCCGGCTAAAGAGCCGTTGGCAAATGCAAAAAGCTTAGCCATCGCTAAATTAAAGGGAACATATTATAGCCCTTTTAATAAGTTACTAAGTTGCTACTATAAGCAACTATTAAGCTTTATATAATCGCCTTTATTAGGGTTTTAAATCTAGGCAGCAATAGATAAGTTAAAAAAAGCCTTTAATTAATAAATTAAGGCAATATAAGCACTATAAGCACATTGCTTTATATATTATTAAGCTTAATTAGCTAATTTAAAATTAATAGAAACAATCTTAATGCCTTAACCCTTTTGCTTTAAATTTAGCTTAGCTTTGTTTATCGTTAATATAGCGCTATTAAAATCCAAAGCAATACTAAAGGAAAGAAAGGTCTTAGGCTTAGCCTTAAATTAAGCCTCTTGCAACTTTTAGTCTTTTAGTGCTGAAAAAGTTAACATAGCTAAGATAAAAGTATTGTTAATTTATATATCAATGAGGCTAAAAGTCTTTAAAGATTTGTTAATAATTAAAAGGCATAGGTTATAGGTTAAGGTTAATATATTAAGCTTTTTTTAGTAGTGGCTTTGGTATATAGTAAACTAGTAAACGCCTGCTTTGGCAATGCTGTAAAGTGGCTTAATCATTTTAATAATAATGTTTTAAGGGTATTTAGTTTATAGAGCAGCTAGAACAGTAGCTAGTATAATATATATAAGTTTAATCTATAATTATAGATATGCTTAGGTAATATTACATAATAATAGTGTTATATTACTTTGTAATAGTAACGGCGCAAGGGCTAAAATTAACTGCTGGCTAATACGTTAAATTATAAAAGACTACGTTAAAATAAACGCTTTCTTCTTATTATTATAGCTTTATATAACTAAGCGTAATTTTTTATAAAGCTTAATAGTCTTGCCCTTAACTTCCCATACTATATAAGCTTTAAAAATGCAGTAGCCATTATGCTTAGCTTTGCTATAGCGTTTAAAGCTAAAGACGCTATAGCTAACAAGGTTATCTACCTCTTAGGCGTTAAATACTTTAAATAGCTTGCCTAGGGTCGTTATAATGCCGTTGTTCCTTAACTTAACAGCAAGGTTATAGTCATCTTTTTCTTTCCTCGTTAGAAAAGCGCTAGCCAGCTTATTCTTCAAGCCAAAAGGTCGTTCCCTTCGCTTAGGCTCTATAGCAACTATAATTATATCGCTAACGGCACTAACAGCATTAGCAGCGTTATTAAAGGGCTAGTAGTCTTTATTATCAATTGCTAAGGAAAAAAAAGGAGTGTTAGTATTAGGCTCGCGATAGTAGGGTTAAAGGACGGTTAATCTAAAGGTAGCAGGCCCGTTGGGCATCTCAAGGGTAACATTGTAACTATTAACAGCCGCGATTTTATAAAGCCCCTACTAGCCGTCTTTTTCTCGCCAAACCTATATCTTACTCTAAAGTAGAAGTTTAAGCACGTTTATAGTAAACGGTCTATTTTAAATATTAAGGGCACCCTTTACTTAGCGCTTAGCTGCTGCTTTGCGTAATGCTTTTATAGCCTTTTATACTGCCTTGGCTCTCTTAATAGTTAATGACAATAGGGCTAAATTAGTTGTTATATAAAAATATGCGCTAAAAACAAAGAGGGTAGAAATAAGCCTATAGGGTCTAATAGTATCGTTGACGGCCTTAAGAGCTATTTGCAAAATTGCTTTATTAGATATTGTATTATAAAGCTTATTGTATAAAATATTAAAGGCTTATTAAAGTAGAGCATAGTATTATTTTAGCTTGCTAATTAACTAGTGAGCTTTAACAAAGACTTATTTATATATAATTTTTATTAGCCTAGCTTTTAATTTAAACTCTATAAAGGCAAAATTAATGCTAGTGTTATATATAATTATATTAGGAGGTTTTTGGTAGGTATTAATCTATAATAAGCGTAGGGCTTCCTAAATATCTTTCGCCGATAGAAATGAAAGGAAACGGCCGCCGTGGAAAGCTGTTAAAGAGTTTAAAACGTAAAGAACGGAGCGACTTTTGAGATATATAACGTCTGCAAAGATCTTATAATTAAACTCGCAGTCGTCTTTTAAGGTAAACTTAAAGCGCTAAGGGGCATTACCGTGTAATTAGCAATAATAATAAAACTTCTTAATCAATTATAGTATATTCTCATTAATATCATTATAACCAGCCTTCTTAAGCAGCTAGTAAAGTTAGTACGTCGCCGGGTGGCCAAAGCGACAATAAAGGCGTTATAGCTTCGTTTCTGTAAAAAAGACACTTGCCTATTCCTCTTTACTTAAAAAAAACTATAAATAGCTCTATTTGCATATAATAGAGATGGTTTTATTATTATAAATAAGTTGATTTGTTAGGTTATTAAATTAAACGTATAAGTAGTTTATATTTGTAAGGCAAAGTAAAAAGAGCGTTGAAGCATTTAGCATGTAAAAGTTAACGCGCCTAATTAAAGTATTAATAGCAATAATTTTAATCGAGTTTATTACTAATCTTTTGCCAAATTTAATTAAAGCTTATCTTGCTATTAACTTATTAAGCTTAATAAAAAAGTTCTCTCATTATAAGGCAAGGAATTGCTTCTTTTTAGCTATAAATACCTTTGCAGCACTTATATTAGGTAATATGCCTTAAAATTGTAATTAAGTATAGTAGTTTTTGATAAGAAATTGCGTAGCATTTATATTAGGGCTATTAGCAAAATAAATATTATTGCTAATAAAGCAATATAAAAAGCCTTGGTTTACAAGCTAAATAAAAGCTTTAATATTCTCTTTATAATTCTCGTTATTATTGTTAACTTTGTCTTCTAGCTATATTTAGTTTGCTTTATCACCTTTATAACTTATTAGGTATATCTTAAAGCTATTAGGGTTATTGCCGTTAAACTAGCAATTGGCAATAAACTAGTTACGTAATCGGTTGCATTCCTTTTAGGAGTGTTTTATTAACTAATAACCTTCTTTGCTATATATATAACACTTCTTTTTCCAAAGCGTATGCCGCTAGGGAGGGCAGTCGTTGTAGTAGTTGCTATTATAGCCTTGAAAGCCGTTACATAAACAAAAGCTGCTATAAAAGCTGCTGCAAAAGCCTTTATCTTTGCTATGATTATTGCTATAACAATAGTTTAAATAGTACTAGTCATCTGCTTTGTTAGCGGTTAATTGCTATTATAAACCATAGGCAAAGTAGATCTCAATTAAGAAGCATAAGTTAAAAAATAGCTTTTCGCAGATAATAGCAAGCTTAAAAAGAGTATATTTAAGTTTATATACTTTATAGCAAGCTTTGATTATTATAATCTTAAGTATTTATTTGCCTGTGTAATTTAGTCTTAAAGTATATTAGCATAATTATAGCTTATTAAGCAAAATCTTAAAAACTTTATAAAGGTTTTTCCCTTTATTTTGCTGCTTAATTTTATTAAAGGTTATTAAAGTTTAGTTTATATAATAGTAAAAGTAGTTAACTTTTATATTAAAATGCTATTTAATCTTAATATAAGCTTCTGCAAATGTATTAAAATAAGTGACATAGCTCTTATAAAATTATTAAGCGCAATTGATTAAAATCCTTAAAAAAACAGCGTAAAATTAGCTAGGCTTGATTTATGCATGCTAGCAAAGACTAAAGAAAGTTTTAAGCTTATTATCTAATAGGTTATATAGCTTGCCTATATACTTTTAATCTAAGCTATATATCTTTATAAAGCTAATTAAAGTCTAAATATCAATGTAGTTATTTAGATATTTAAGTAGAAGAAGGGTTTTATATAAGTTATACCGCTAAAGATTATAGCGGTGTACAAGCGGTTTTAATACTAGGAATAAGGTATTATATAGTATATATAAACGGTTAAAGGGCGATAATCGCGGTTTTATTATATAGTTTACTAAAACTAATGCAGAGGGGCTTTGTTTTAAAGGCAACTTTAAGGGGTTTTATTGCAAATATAACCAAGAGGGTATTTTTAAAGGGTTTAGTTATAGGCATTATATAGTTTATTATATATGTGATAGAAATAGTGGTTGTAAGGGGTTTTATTGTAGTTGTGACAAAGGCAATAGTAGCGAGGGGCTTTGTTATAAGCTACTCTCTAAAGCTTTTTTAACTTAGGAGTATGCTAAGGGTTTTTTAATAGTTTGTTGTATGCTGTCTAATTGTTTTTGCTAGGGTTTCTCTTAACAAATTTAAGGTTTTTGCTAAGGCACTTTCTTTTATTGTAAAAGTTAAAAAGGTTTTAGTAGCAAGATGCCTTGCTGTTGTTTATAGGCATATAACCTTGGGTTAAGTTTTTAGTTATAAAGCTTAATTAGATTTTATTTAAAAGGTTTTTTATAAGCAGTAAGAGTTATTAAATATAGTTTAATAAAAGCATTATTTTACTTAGTATAAACTTTATTTTAATAAAGGATTTGCTTAAGGTTGCAGCGTAGGTTAAAGGAAATAGCATTGAATATATTAGCGGTTTATCTATTAAAATCTTTATAAAAGTAGTAGAAAAGGTTATTATTGCATTATTTAAAATAGGTAGCAATTGCCCTAGCAACTGCTATATATAAGTATATTTAACTAGCGCTTAGCTATATTTCTTTATACTAGAGGCAGGCGTTAAATAAGGGCTATATTGCCTAGGAGATTTTGATTTTTGCTAAAAGATTATTTAACATTAAAATAAGCTGCTAGGCATTATAGTTAAATACTAGGGTTTCTATCTTTTTAATTAAAAGGTTATTTAAACTGCTGAGATCGGCTATATTAGTTTAATTTAGGTTGCTTAATCTAAGAGATAAGGATTCTTAGGATAAATATAGCATAGTAATAAAACACAAAGGATAAAAAGCAAAGGAGAAATTAGGTTGTTATATATATATGCATATGCTTAAAAACAAAGTGAAAATAAATAAGAAAAGGGTTAAAATATAATATAGAGTGCTTTGGGGTTGCTAATATATTTATATATATATATGCTATTAGTGCTTTTATTGCATAGTAAGGATAGAAAAGATTATAAGATTTATATAAGGGCAAAAGCACTTAATAAAAAGGTTTGCTAGTTGGTTGCTTGCCATTGTAACTTTGTAAAAGGTCTTAGTGTTTCTGTATAGAATTGATCATCTTTTCAAAAGTATAGTATAATATTAAACAAGCCGCCAACGTTCACAGAAAGGTTTTAAAGTTGTTTGTATATTGTTCTGCGTTGTAAATGTACTAAAAGGGTCGCTAGTGATAATTCCTGCTAAAGTCCCTTAGCTATCTTTAACAATTAAAGAAAACAGCCTTTTGCTAGTGATAACTCCTGTTAAAGTCCCTTTATAAGCCGTTTATTGTTTTCTGTTAAAAGTACAAAGCCTATCATTGTAAGTAGTACACCCCTTTTAGGGAATATTGCAGCGATTTTTAAGGCAAGATTTATTTCTTTTACCTTGCTGTCTATAGTTGACTATTCAACCACTAATCAGTGTTGGTAAGTTAATCTCTGTATACAAAGAGGTCTAAATAGGGGGTAAAAACGAGTGTATTGCTATTATTGTTGATGATGATTAAAAGGAACGGAAGGGAAACTATCGTCGCACGCCAAAGGGATTAGGCGTATACGCGTACGGTCCCTTCCAATTGCCGTCGGGCCAAATCGGCCCGGCTAGCCATTTGGCCAGCTGGTCCCTTCTGGTGGCCGTGTGCCTCCGGTCCGAGGCGGACCGGGCTATTGCTATAGCTATCAACCTACACTTTGTCCCAAAACCATCAGCCTCCCCGAAGTCTGAATCAGTGTTTGGAATGTGACGCGTCTAAACGACTTATGTATTGGTAGGTATGTTTGAAGAGATGTTTGCTTTTTGCGCGGACGTTGACACCAGCAGATGCCCTGATGATCGAACACGACCTGATCGCGAAGCATTGCAAAGTTAAGCCGTACGACAGTACGGAAGACGGGCAGGTGCTCGAATACTCCAATTTGGTGCGCAGAATGTCATACAGAAGACCCAGGGGCTCGCCGTGATCAATATTCCGGTGCTTTGGCATCATCTGTGTCACGAACACGTCCTACTGGCCAGTGCAATGATGGATCCGTGGCAAATACGGTCTGATCCTGTGAATCGCTTCTGTCGTGTGTTTATGACGACGTTGAGCTGCTCGTTTGTGAGTGACGTCCTTCGATGTTTGACGCTGACGCCTAGTTCCATGATTGATGTCGTCAAAGCAGGGAACATTTGCAGTTGAAAGTGGATTGACTATCTGTGTTCGAGGCCCTGGGTGATCTGAGCTTTGCAGCAAGCTCGGGATCGCCGCCTGGGTGTTGATGATGTGGTCACAGCTGGGCCAACCAACTCCACGTCAGAAGTGGACTTTTTACCTTCCAAGATGGTCAAGAGATATCTCCACAGGCAACGCTAACCTAACCAGTGCATCTTGCCAGGAGCAGCAACTCAACCGCGTCAAGCGTGTTATGGGAATCCGGCCGCGAAGCTAGTCGTCGCAGATCATGAATGAAGCCCAGCTGAAAATTTGTTGTTCGTGAGGCGTCATCTGCCAGATTCTTGGATTTTGGGATCTTGCGTCCATCTCGAAAGTTACGTCAAGATGTCATGACGTTGATGGGCTTCCGAGGCCTTTGCAGAACACATAAATTGAGAGGACCAGCCCTGCATATTCTCTCTCTTCACTATGTAATCAAGCCTTCGAGACCACTTCTAAAGTTCTTTCGCATTGTACCTCTCCAAGAGTGAGACCGCCTCTACTTTCAAAATTGATCCAGATCATTTTCGTCTTTTCCTCCTCACCAAATCTCGCCCACGCCCGAAAATGGCAACAGCACACAAACTCGTCCTCCAGCAGTACCTGCTGCGTCTTCGCGCAACAGTGCAGATCGAGACACTTGAGCGCGCAGAGCCTTTCCGGAGCCGCATTTCCAAGGACTTTGAACAGCTCCACGCCAAGCACTGGGACGCTTTCTGTGATGACGAATCCGTCGGCGACTGGCCCAACTTTCTGCGCAACAACCTGTCCAAGCTCGAGCAGGACCAGGTCCTCTACCTCGCCTTCGACGCGATCCTCTGCGAAATCCTCACCGATGAGCACCTCAAGGAATACTTCCTGCGGACGCAGAAGGCACTGAACCTGTCTACCGGCCACGAGATGCTGCTCTGGCTGGGCCCGGAGATTTGCCGCAGCTCTAAGAGTCTGCGCCTCATCGAGGACATGGTCGAGGCACTGGTGCGCAACTCGCCGATCCAAGGCCTTCCGAGCCCTGCGGCGGAATCGAGCTCAGCCAAGAGCGTGCTTCAGGAAGTGCGGCACCAGGCAGTCAACCGGGCAAAGAGGGCGCCTGATAGGCCAACTCCTGTCCCGATTCTGTTGGACATCGTGCGATGCGCTAACGGTATGTAACAAACATTGCCTATCAGCATTCTACCCTTGGCCCTTTCTTTTTCACTAACCTTACATCTCCCAGAGCTCACTCCTCTCCCCGACCCAAATGCTGCTCCCAGAAGCCCCCAGACAAATGGGCACCATGAACCCGTTCATGAGTGGGAAGAAACCTTGACCCAGATTGTTAAGCAACCCTCCTTGGGAGCCGTGACGAGGGAATTGAGCCCATTGGCGTGTGAAATGGCTGCTGGACTGCAAATGATGGCAGGTGCGCTCCTAGCAGAGCTGAAGAAAACTATGAATTGATGAGGCCTTTGCGTCGGATGTCTGCGAGCTTGAGCGTTGGCTAGCCAGGAAGGAGATTGGTGGATGGAGGACAAGGGAACGATCCTGGGTATGATAATCGGCCCTCGGACGGAGCGCAGGTCTAAGGATCAATGAGCATGACCATCTGTGATCAACAGCACGTGGTCGAGGTGAAAGGGAAGATCGGGTTGCGATTGCTTAGGAGTTGTCAGGCTACTTGATATATCTCAGGGGAGCAGCGTGATCTTGTGTCCAGGGCCACCTCACATAGTTACCTAGGTACGTGTCTTTACCCAAAATCCACTATGATGAGCATTTCTATTGCGAGCAGGGGTCTCTATGGGCCCCACTATTCTAAAGCTCCCTATTATTTAAGAGCTCGTTTTTTCCTTTGTCTTTTTCATACAATAAACTTATACAATATACCGTTTTATATAGCCAACGCCTCGCCCTGCTCGCCGCAATTATAAGCCTTCTTTACCCCTCTTTATAATAAAGCAGGCGCATTCTTCCTTAGTTATTTTTTATTTATTTTCCAGCTTTTGCAATAGCCTTTAACTTTTCTAACGGAATCCTAAAAGGCCCAGCCCTGCTTACTAAAAAAAACACTTATCTTAGATGGTTTTTGCAGCTTTGTTTTTATTATAAAAACCATAGTATTTAATACTAAATTAATCTTAATTTTTTAAATAGCATAATTAGCTTTGCTTCTAAGCTTTTTATAGCAAATGAATACTTTAACTAATATAATACAACGCTTAAAGCTAAGTACTAAAACGCTTTTGCAGCCTATAAAAAGCTTTTAAAAAACAAATACAAAGCGCTATTAATAGCTTTTACGCTGCTTAACCTTAGCAATGGTTTATAATAATTATAAAAAAAAGCTTAAAAGTATAATTACCGCCATTATATAAGCAAAAGCATAAAACGCCAAATATATAGCTATCTTAAACTAAATTATAGCTATAATTAACTTTTAGCTGCTTAAAGCTATATAAATCCAGCTTATTTTTATAGGTAAAAGAGCAGGACTCTAAAGCTTTTTTAAAGCTTTAAAGCTCTATTTAACACTTGCAAAAAAGGTAACAATATTGCATATAGCTAAAAATTATTGCTAATTGCTTATGTTAGCATAATTAAAGCAGCAAAATTTTATTTAATAACACTATAACTAGCAATAAGCCTATCTTTAAGCTTAAAAATATAATATAATAAATATTATTAACCCTTTAATAGTTAAAGATTTTCTTAAAGCAGTTAATGTATATATAGCTTTTAATTAAGCCTTTAAAGCTTTAAGCAAGTTTATATAAGATTAAAAGCTAAAAAAGCCTACTTTTACGCTAGATTAACTTAGCACTTAGTTTGCCGCCTTTACTGCAAAGCTTAACAACCCTAAAAAAAGGCTGGCAATCTTTTTTATGCTTAACTCCTAACAATACTTAGCTTTATAAGCAATTTCTAATACTTAGTTTAATTGCCCTTGCAATAGGTTTTATAAGTAGCTAGCCTAATATTATATAAAGCTTAAATATACTATAATTAAAGCATTAGAAAATATTAAAAAAGAGAAAATATTTTTTACCCTTTTAAACCCTGCTTAATATAAAGTTATTTGCAAAAAATTAAAAAATTAAAAATTTTTAAAGCTTTAAAAAAAGCTGTCTAAGCATAGTTAATATAATAAAACACCAGCAAAAAAAGCTTAGTCTTTTAAACCTATTAAAACCCCAGCTTTTTTAAGCTTGCTTAATAACTTTTTTAAAATAGTTAAGCCCTTTAAAGCTCCTAAAATTTATATAGTTATCTAAGCTGCTTTTTACTAACTTTTAGCAAATATTTTAATTAACAACTATAAAGCCTTTTACCTAGTTAATAATATAAACCTGCTTAATTCTAAAAGCTATCAAAGATTAAAGCAGCTAAAATAAATAAAAACTAAAACAACCTTATTTCTAATGCTAGAAAAAAAAACTTAAAAGCTTTAAAATATATTAAATAAAGCTAAAGGACCAAAAACAAAGCATTTTATACTTATAAGCATTAAAGTAATTAAAAGATTTTATATTAATATTATCTCTAAAGCTTGCTTGCAAAAATCTAAAGTTTAAGTGCTAAATTTAAATTATATACTATATTATAAAATAATTAAAAGTAACATTATGCTAGCGCAACTTAAGCAGTATTATAATTTAATTTTTATTAAATATAAGCCTTTTTCTACCTATCTAAGCGTTTTAGCTAATATAGCAGATATTATCCTACTTTTTATCTTTACTTTTACTTATCTAAAGCTTTATTTTTCATATTAACTAAAATTACTTAAAAAAGATTTAAAGCATTTTTAATACCTTTAAAAAGGGCACTTAGCCTTAGATGCTCTAAAGGCATTAGTTTATAATATATATAATATATGCATTAATAAAATTGCGCGCATATACTGCGCTTTTTATTTTATAACCTATACCTTAAATATAATCTTTAAAAAAGCATCAAAGCACCTCTTTAAACGCCCATTCAAACGCATTCTATAAGATTTATTTAATTTCCCTATTAATAGCTTAATAAAAGCAAGCTAGGTTTTTTTTATTAAAAATAAATTTAATAATAAATTCTTTATCTTTCTCTATAATATAAAACAGAGAAAAACAGTTTCTTAAACACTAATAAACTTTAAAAACTAGGTATAGCAAAAATATAAACTCTTAATATACTTAATTAAGCAGAATAATAATCTTTTAATAATTTTATAGCATAGAATAATAAAATACTAAGCATAAGTAAAGTAGAAAGAAATTAAACTAAAGCTTTTGCCTATTTATACTTATAAAATAAATAAAGGCGCTAAGCGCGCGGAATAAAAACTAATCACTAAATTAATAAAAATAAAAAAGGCAGCTAGCCTTTTAAAGTGCCTTTGGCTCTTTTTAATAAAGGCTATAGCTTACCTTTTTAATATATCTTTATAATAAAGCACTAGATAATACTTCTTAAATAAAATATTTAAAAGCTAATTTGCTTAATATTTTTAATAATATTCTCCTGCTTTTATTTACAATTTAACAAAAAATCTCTAGCTAAACTAAAGCAGTATATATGCATATAATTGCTATGCCTACCCTTTTTATAAGAAAAGAAAAGCAGGGATACACGTAAAAAGCTATAAAGTAAGCTTTTAGGGCTATATTAAATATTTAGTTAGCTATATAGCTATTAATATATATTAAATATAAATTCCAACGCTTAACTAAGTATTTATTATAAAAAATATAAAATTTAACAAGCATACTTTTTATATTTTAAAAGACACTAAAAAGGCATTGCCTACTTTTATTGCTTAAAATCTAATAAACAAGCTGTAAAAGAAAAAGCCTTCAAATATAACCTACTTATTAAAAATACTTAGTTTTGCTAAAATAAACCTTAAAATAACCTTACTAACTTTAATAAAGCTAGAAACCTTTTTAATTATCAACTTAAGGGTAGATTTAAAATAGCAATAATAAGCTATTAAAGAAAGAAAACTATAAAAGAATAACTTTTTTAGCTTTAAAAAATTTTTTAAAGTCCTTTAAAAGCAGGACCTAGCTTAAAATATTTAACTAAAAAATTTTAAAAATAAAGTAGACTTGCTAACATATATACTAAAAAGTCTAAAATCTGCCTTAAGCAAGGTAAACCTTATTTTAAAGAGTTTAAAAGTTTCTTAAAGCATATAAAGCTTTAAATATAAACAATAACTAATAATGCATACTTTATCTCCTAAGCAAAAAAGCTAAAGTAATATTATAATAATATAAATTAATTTGCCGCTATTATTAAAAGCAAGGCTATTTTAGCACTCTTTAGCTTTAAAACTAAAGATAAATGCCCTTTTAATTTAAAAAAGCTATTAGCTGCAAAAAAAGTTAATGAAAAAAAGTAATATAAACTTTATATTTTTTTTGCTAAGTAAGCAAAAGATAAGCTTTTATTAGTTATCTACCTTTTTTACTCTTTTGCCTAATTAACAAAAAGCGCTAAAAAAGAAAGACTAGCTGTTTTCAATGCTTTACATTATATTTAATATAGCATTTTAAAGTAAAAAGAAATAAAAAACTAAGGCTAAGCTTTAGCTAAAATAAAAAACTTATATAAGTAAGCTTTTCTAGCTACTATTAAAGTTTTAAAAAAAGCTAAAAAAATATTTAGCAATAGATTTATTTAAAAAAGCAGCGCAAGATAAGCTGTAAATATTTCTTTAAAAGAAAACTTAGCAAAAAGTTAATTATATAATTATTAATAATTCTCTGCTTCCTTTAAAATAAGTCTTTACTTATAAACCTAATTAAAATAGATTTCTTAAGCGGGCAAAAGCTTAAATCTATATTTAAAAAAGCCTTTAGCCTTAGAATGCGCTATAAAATATATATACAGTAATACTAGCAATATGCTCTTTTTAAATTGCTATAGCTTTAACTATTTATAAAAACTTAGAAATTAAGCAGTTTAATATAGTTAATATATTCCTCAATGCTTTTTTACATAGAGAACCTGTTTTTTGCAAACTGCCAAATAGGTTTAAAAAGCTAGAAAAGTATATAAAGCTATATAATGCTCTATATAGTCTTTGAAATGCTCTTTTACTTTAATATAAAGAGTTTTTAAGCATCTTAAAGAGGCTAAGGATAAAAAGATGTAAAGAAGAGTATTATTTATTTTAAAACAAGCATTAAATTATTATAATTGTTTTTTATATAAACGACTTTTTAGTGCTTTATCATAAAAGCTATATATTTATTGCTTGCTAGATTGTTAATAAAATCTGCAAGGCATATAAAATCAAGGTTTAAAAAGCGGCAGAATAATATTTAAAGATTTATATTATTAGAAACTAAGCGCTAAAAAAGCTTTTTTTAATATATAATATATATATTAAAAAGGTT